>KL258761.1:6723-26628 GCA_000699545.1 Podiceps cristatus | reverse complement strand
ATCCCTTTGGTCAGTTTGGGTCAGCTCTCCTAGCTATAGCTCCTGCCAAAGTCTAGCTCACCCCCAGCCTGCTGGCCTTCGGGATGAGGCGGGGTATGTTAGAGAGAGACCCTTGATGCTGTGTGAGCACTGCTCATCGGTAGCCAAAACACTGGTGTGGTGTGTTCTTAATACATTTCTAGCTACAAATACAAAGCACTATGTAGCACTACAAAGTACTATGAGAGCTGCTGTGGGAAAAATTAACTACATCCCAGCCAGTCCCAATAAACCAAAAAAGTGTAACTTAGGCTGGCAGCAAACAGTCTCCCTTGACCTTTCACCCCACCCTAACTGTCATTGTACTTGCAACAAGAACTTAAGTCTGAATATGGGGAAGGTTCAGTGGATTCACATAAAATAAATATGTCAACTATTTCATTCCTCATTTCAAGTTCAATAACATTTCATAGCAATCGTAAATCTTTTATCCTAAATTATGTCTCAGCCCCTGTATGCTTTTAAATTATTTTTGCTCCTCATGCTTAAAAATGTAAAAACTATTAAAATACAAGAAGACATAGTAGCTTTCTCTCCCTGTTCCTGTGATTCAGCAATATAAAGCACAAATAATCTCTTCTTCACACTTTTAATCTTAAAGAATTGAAGTCCATGGGAAATAATCTAAATACCTTTGAGGATCTGAATTCTTAGCAGTAATTCTTAACAGTAGCTGTATTTTCTCAAAGTGTGATACAATAGATATAGACACTCCATGTTTCAAGAACAAACTACACTACATAAACTAAACCAAACTACATTAAACAAGAGTGCTTCAAAACTATATAAATATTACTCCAGGTATAAGCAACATTTCTTACCATCAATTAAATTCAGAGTAAGGTTTTAGATACTTAAATGCATACTTTTATATTCATCTAAGTGAAAGAAATTATTTTCAAAAGCCAAAAATAAAATCTATTTGAAAATTCTGATAAGGAAAAGGTCAAATCAAGTAGGACAATTACTACTATGAAGATTCAAAGCAATTTGGTAGAAGTCACACAAAGGTACCCAAAGGTATATTATCAGAATTTTTCTGATTTCACACATTTTTTGAGACTGTTCCTGAGATACTGTCAATATAATATAATCATCAGTATAATAGCTGACAGATCTGACTACAGGCAAGATCCTGAACTTTTAGTCTTAACTTTGTAACAGATGCTAAACTTCAGCTCATGTTGTGTTAAAAAGCTTGCCCTTACAGATAAACCTTCTAGTTACCAAAACAGTATACAATATCATTGAAGACCTATTCAAATTTAGCTCTCAGGGGAAAGAAAATATCTTGGATTTATGGCTTTTGTACAGTATTTTTGACAGAAGGTTTACAGTAGTCACAGTTTTGAACATTGAGGCATCACTGCAATAATTGTTTAGAAATTAGGGATAGTGGTCACATATAAACTTGTTAGTTGCCACATTTCATATTATTTGAGATGAACCAAGTTCAGGCTTCCTCCAGCACACTGATGCACCCTTTGTTGACAGTATTTTCCCCACATATCGAAAGCCATGCTATATGCAAACATTCCCCTTTATTGAACAACATAAACCACAATTGAGAGACAATTCTGGGAAGAGCTGTGCAAAAATTATTAAAATTTCACCTCAAAACTCAGATGAAATTTGATGGGTGTTATTTCTAATGTCACTATCACACTGAGTGAACATAACTTAAGTCAAATATTTAAGCTTTACATGTTACTTCAGAACACCATGGATACAAAAGCTACAAAAAGATACAAGTGACCTAAGTAGGAAATAAACATGGTCATATAGAATCATAGACTCATAGAATGGTTTGGGTTGGAAGGGACCTTAAAGATCACCTAGTTCCACCCCCCCTCCCATGGGCAGGGACACCTCTCGCTAGACCAGGCTGCTCAGAGCCCCGTACAACCTGGCCTTGCACACTGAACACTTCGAGGTATCTACAGCTTCTCTGGCAGCCTGTGCCAGTGCCTCACCACCCTCATCGTGAAGAATTTCTTCCTAATGTCTAATCTAAATCTACCCCCTTCCAGTTTAAAGCCTTTTCCCCTTGTCATATCACTACACCCCCTTTTAAAAAGCCCCTCCCCAGCTTTTCTCTAGGCCTCCTTCAGGTATTGGAAGGCCGCTATAAGGTCTACCTGGAGCCTTCTCTTCTCCAGGCAGAGCAACCCCAAGTCTCTCACACTGTCCTCATAGAATAGGTTCTCCAGCACTCGGATCATCTTTGTGGTCTCCTGTGGACTCATTCCACTGTCCTTCTTTTATTGGGGATTCCAGAGAGGGAAGCAGAGCACTCCAGGTAGGATCTCACAAGAGAGTAGTTGGGGAAAATCACCTCCCTCAACCTGCTGGCCGCGCTGTTTTTGGTGCAGCCCAGGATATGGTTGGCCTTCTGGGCTGCGAGCACACATTGCCAGCTCATGTCAAGCTTCTCATCAACCAGCACCCCCAAGTCCTTCTCTGCAGGGCTGCTCTCAATCACATCGTCCCCCAGCCTGTATTGAAACACTGAATTGCCCCTCAAGAGGTTCACACAGGCCCCCTTTTCTAGCTTGTCCAGGTTCCTCTGAATGACATCCCATCTTTGTGGTGTCACAACTGCACCACTCAGCTTGGTGTCATCCACAAATTTGCTGAGGGTGCACTCAATCTTGCTGTCTATGCCATTGATGAAGATATTAAAGAGTACCGGTCCCAGTATGGACCACTGAGGGACACCACTCTTCATGAATCTCCATCTGGACATCAAGTCATTGACCATCACTCTCTGGATGTGACCATCCAACCAATTCCTTATGCACCGAACAGTCCACCCATCGAATCCATATCTCTCCAATCTACAGAAAAGGATATTGAGGGCAACCCTGTCAAAGGCTTTACAGAAGTCCAGATAGATGACATCAGTATATAACATTATATAGTTGTACCACTAATTAAACAGATAGAAGAAACATATCCTTAGGCACTGCTTGAACATTACCTTTGTACCTTTTTTAATAACGTCCACTATGCCCTATGCTGGTTCATGCCACCAGCTTGTCAGATCTCTTATGCTAAGTTGTATCTCATGTTTATCTGTAGGAAAATTTCTAAGAAAAAATGAGTATGCCAGCAGAAAAAGAATTAACAATTTGACAGTGTGCTTTTTCATGTGCTTTTCAGCTCTGTCTTGGAAATCCTGGTTTGATGGAACACTAAAAATCTAAACTCTTCTATGCTTAGGTTTAGTAAAGCTCCCACCATTCACACTGCAGAAACTATGACAATGCAAGTTCTTTCATATTTTCTAAACACATTTATCTCTTTAATTTTCCCTTGCACTTTTACTGAGAGCCTCATCTGAATTCATTTGTGTAGTATTATGATTTTTAAAAAGCTTGTCTTTATGAATCTATCCATGTAGTTTATAAAGCTCTTTTGTGCTATTAATAAAGACTCATATATGTTTCAATAATTACTGATTTTTATTTTATTTATTGTACAAAGCAACGTGGAAATGTAACCTAGTTAGACTGTTTGGAGGAACACCTCTGTGAAACCTTTGAACTGTTATTGACTTTGTAGGGATTAAAGTAAAAAAAAGCTCCTCTATTTTTTTCTCCTGAATGAATCATTGGAGCGGTGCTTTTAAAACAATTGTCTTAATTAATTATCTTGTTACACTATTAGAAGTCTAATATTAACTCCACTGACTTCACAGTCATAATGCTGGAATAAAGCCCTGATTAATGAGCTCCAATCTGTTATATTTCAGAATTTATTTACTCACAGAATTTTCAATCATGGCCATACTTTATTGAGTCTGTAAGACATTATTCCGTTCTGTAAGCTTTTATGTATTTCACAGTAAAGCATTCTCCACTTGAAAATAGAAGATCTCCCCGGAACCTTACCTTCTGCAGGCTGAACAACCCCAACTCTCTTAAACTGTCTTCAGAGGAGAGGTGCTCCAGCTGTCTGATCATTTTCTTGGTCTCCCTCTGGATGAGCTCCAACAGATCCATGTTTCTCCTGTACTGAGGCCCCAGAGCAGACACAGCACTGCAGGTGAGGTCTCACCAGAAGGAAGCAGAGGGGCAGAATCCCCTCCCTCAACCTGCTGGCCATGCTGCTTTTGCTGCAACCCAGGATACGGTTGGCTTTCTGGGCTGTGAGTGCACATTGCTGTCTCATGTCCAGCTTCTCATCCACCAGTACCCCAAGTCCTGGGCTGCTCTCAATCCTTTCATTCTCCAGCTTGTATTGATACCGAGGGTTTCTCTGAACAAGGCACAGGACCTTGCATTTTTCCTTGTTGAACCTCATGATGCTCATCTGAACCCACATCTTGAGCTTGTCCAGGTCCCTCTGGATGGCATCTCATCCCTCAGGCATGTCAACCACACCTCTCAGCTTGGTGTCATCCGCAAACTTGCTGAGGGTGCACTCAATCCTGCTGTCTATGTCATTGATAAAGATATTAAATAGTACTGGTTGCAATACAGACCCCTGAAGGACACCACTTGTCACTATCTCCATCCAGACATTGAGTCATTGGCCACTACCCTCTAGATTTGACCATCCAAGCAATCCCTTATCCACTGAACAGTCTACCCATCACAACCATATCTCTCCAATTTAGAGAGAAGGATGTTATGGGGGACCATGTCAAAGGCCTTATAGAAGTCCAAATAGATGACGTCCATAGCTCTTCACTGTCCACTGATGTAGTCACTCCATCATAGAAGGCCACTAGGTTGGCCAGGCAGGACTTGCCCTGGGTGAAGCCATGCTGGTTGTCTCAAATTACCTCCCTGGCCTCCATGTGCCTTAGCGCAGCTTCTAGAAGGATCTGTTCCATGATCTTCCCAGGCACAGAGGTGAGGCTGACAGGTCGGTAGTTCCCAGGGTCCTCCATTCTACCCTTTTTAAAAATGGGTGCAACATTTCCCTTTTTCCAGACCTTCCTTTTTTGGCTGACATATCTTTCTGGCATACCTACACCTGGCATACCTGCCTGGCTGAGATAACCCCCCTTGCCAAATTCAGCTCCAGCTGCACCTTGACCTTCCTGACCTCATTCCTACTTAAACGTGCAGCGCTTGTAACACTCTTCTCATATCACTTGTCCCTCCTTCCACTGCCCCTACATTTCCTTCTTGCCCATTAGTTTGACCAGCAGGTCTTGACTCAGCCATGCTGATCTCTTGCCTTCTTTGCCCGATATTGAGAGCTCTTTAAAGATCTCCCAGCTTTGTTCTGCTCCCTTGCTCCTGAGGGCAGTTTGCCAGGGGGTCCTACTAACTCCTTGAAGAGCTGAAAGTTTGCTTTCCTAAAAATCAGTGTCCTGACCTTACTCTTCACCTGACCCATATCCCTCAGGACTGTGAACTCCAATCATGACATCACCGATAACCTCACTTGTATTGGTGACCATCAGGTCCAGTATCACATCCCCTCTGGTGGGGCTGTCTATTACCTGCCTTAGGAAGTTATCTTCAATGCACTCCAGGAGTCTCCTGGATTCCCTACAACTCACCATGCTACTTTTCCAGTAGATGTTGGGGTGGTTGAAGTCCCACAGCAGGACGAGAGCCTGTGAGTGTGATGCCTCCTGTAGCTGGAGTAAGATGACTTCATCAATAGGCTCCCCTTGATTGGGTGGCCTGTAGTAGACACCAATCACAAGGTTTCCTTTGTTAGCCTCGGTCTCTGATTCTCACCTGTAAGCTTTCAACCTGCATGTGGCTGTTTTTCAGAGACAGCTCCTCACACTCCATCCTCTCCTTGATGTAGAAGGCAGAACCACGCCTCCTCCTTCTCTGTTGCCTTTGAACAACTTGTAGTTGTCGATAGCTACACTCCAGTCATGGGATGCTTTCCACCAAGTTTCACTAATGGAAACTATGTTGTAGCTTTCTAGCAGCACGGTGGCTTCCAACTCCTGCTATTTGTTGCCCATGCTGCAGGTGTTAGTGACTTCAGCTGGGCTGCCAGCTGTGTTACCTGGGGAACACCCCTTAATTCCTTTGAGGTCTTTCACTGGTGTTTTCTGATTACTTCAGGGGCCCCTGGCTCATCTCAATAAGACTTCAACTGTGCTCCAGTGTAATCAGCATGACTCAGGGCAACAGGCTCAGGGCCCTCACTGGCATCCTGTCCCTCGAACCTTAGTGTGTCATCCCAAAGCTTGCCACAGGAAAGCCTGTTATTGTCTCTCTCTCCCTTCAAGTCTAGTTTAAAGCTCTGTCAATGAGCCCCACTAGCTTTTCAGCAAAGACCCTCTTCCCCCTTTGTGAAAGGTGAATCCCATCTGATGCCAGCAGGCCTGGTGTTGTGTAGACCATCCCATTATCCAAAAAAAACCCAAATTGTGGCAGTGACACCAGCCGCAGAGCCATGTATTAATAGACTGGGTGCATCTGTTTCTTCTGATGTATCTGCCTGCAACTGGAAGGAGAGAGGAAAAAATAATCTGTGCTCCAGATGCCCTTACCAACTGTTCCAAGACCTTGAAGTCTCTTTTGATTGCCCTCGGACTATGTGTTGTGGATTCATCATCCTAAAGGCAAGAGAATATTGTCCTCCTCATGCTAAGCTTATTAATATGGGTTACTAAATTCACTAATTAGAGCAGGGATTGAATGCTGGTTTATCATCAAGCGCTAGACCAGGGTCCAATGACAGACCAGACAGTCCAACAGAAAATAATAATAGGCAAAAACGTCAATGGTCAAGACTCAAGCACCTAAGGAAACATTTAATTCATATTGTAAATTCCAGATTACAAATAATTTGAGCAAAACATACTAATGCCATCTAAGTACTGTTCTGTTTCTTCATGCTTTATTGAGGTTGTTGCTAACCTTGGAATCTCTGCAACCTACACTTTTTGAACATACGGAGAACCAACCAACAACACAAAAATCAATAGAAAGACACTAGTGGGTTTTGAATTAGTACTTACGTAGGCCTAGAAATATAAAAAGGCTATTGAATGCTCTACCATACAGTAGAATTTCTCAACATTTTGGACAAGTGAAATGTGCCTTATTACGTTATAGCATATTAAGTTGCAAGTTGAACTTGCAACTTTCACCTTAAAAACTCAAAACAAAAATACTTCCCATGTGTATTAAAATGACAATGACACCATATCTATCTAAATATCATTAGTATATGTTACAATGGAATAAGTTTTAAGAGTCTGAGTTTTATGCATTTAAAGAGATTTTGACTATTTTAAATTGTAAAAGAATTCTCCCTGGTACATATAAAAGGCACTTTCCAGAAAGTATATATTTCAGCAGATGTGCAAAAGCAGGTTCATGAGGCATATTTTAATACTCAGTAGAGATTGCTATAAAAATAAATGTTAAAGCTGCTGTAGAAATAATTTCTAGTCTCTAAGGCCTGGGAATTGCAATGTCACTTCAGAAGGAAGCCTCAGGAGCTTCTCAAAGAACAGCCCAAGAAACACTAGAAGGGTATATTTATCCTCCTTCTATCAAAGCAACAGCAATTTGTATATGTAGATAAAATCAAGCTAATATTTATATTTTATCTCTTGAAGTAGGGGTTTTTTTTTGGGTTTTTTTGTTTGTTTGTTTGGTTTTTGTTTTGTTTTGTTTTTTTTCCCCCAGAATTATCTGGACTCTGAATTAGAAGAATATACATACTATACATTCCAGTTCCAGAGCACCCAGGAATTCCCAGTATGTTTTATATATTTTAGTGAATGTCTATTTTCAGAAAAATTGGGCACTGCGTAGTCAATACTGCAAAAGTTAAGGATGGAAAAGGCACAGTAAATTCGATAAATTGCATAAAAGTGTCCTGCACCTTAATTTCACATTGCTGCAGATGCCTTTTTCCCCATTTGTGTTGGTCCAGTCTGTTTGGAATTCTATCAAAAGTTTCCTGGGACAACAACTTTTTCCTGTAATATGTAAATACATACACACACATACTCCTGCATAGATTACCTTTAACAACACTTTGCTCTATTATTTGGACATATGACTCTTATTTTGCAATAAAAATAATGAATAACACTACTTACCGACATTTATTTCTCTCTATATGGAAATCCTGCTCCTAACATATCAACATGCAATATTTTGATAGAAGTTCTTATCAGACCTTCATGAGTACAATGACATTGGAATCAGGCTTCCATTCTATTTGTCCAATTTCAGTCCCTTATTTTTATGACTTTGCTTCCATTTACCTGCAATAAGCTATTTATTTTCATTGACAGCACCCACCATGATGCAGATTACAAAATATTTCAGAAATTACTCTTAAACTTTCTTTTCCCTTATGATTTGTCTATTTTTGAGTTATGTCTCTATAAACTATTGTTATACTTATGCTGCTGCCAAAGATGTGATTGAGCACAGGTAGATATACCCAATACAGCTGTAATCTATCTGACTACTCACAGAAGTGGAACTGCAGTTGCAAGGACATCCACTACTGAATATATAATGAGTGATTTCATTCCTACCATTAAACAAACTAGTGAGGTTAAAGCTAGCTCAGGTATGGATACATGTGCTGCAATCACACCTCTGATTTTCATTGTAGACATAGCCCGAGGAACTGCAGTTGACTAGAAAGAAACCCAGTGAAGGAGAGAAACAAGTACAAAGAAAGAGAAAAACTGGAGGAGGGAAACTCTGCATTGGAAAATTAAGATTTTACCCAATCAGTCCTGCAATCACTGAGGAAAAATCAGACTTTCGATCACTGGGGAGCTGATCAAAACCAAACAAAACCATTAAAGTTAATTGATCAAAGAAGATTATCAAAGAATGAATGTTGCTGAAAGAAGCAACAAACTTGAGGATCTTCATCCAATCTAATTTAATTTAATTAAGTTTCAGTTCACATTTAATTTTCTGAACTGTCTTGTCTTGCTGGTTAACATCGAACCAACCATTAACTCTCCTCTCTCGTACAGGTCAGTAGACTATGTGGACACTCGACCCTAATACGTCAGTTTGCCATTGCAGTGAAGAGAGGGAAGTAGTTAGCCAGAAAAAGTATTGTCAATAAGAATCTTACCTAACTTCAAGGTACCAGTTTTAATTATTTTAGTTGACTTCCTTGTATTAAGGTTCAACATGAGAAATACAGTAACAGTGGAGGTTATTCATGTATGTCTGAAAACTTTCAGACTTAAACACAGAAGATGGTGTAAGCTTGTAAAACACATTAACCACAAATATGCAAACAAATGTTAGCATTTCAGTATTTTCCTTTAGATATTCCTCTGTTTCTGGGCTCATTACTTTGACCAAATATTTTTCTCTGTGAGATCAAATAGCTCTCTACAGACAATTCACTGCAAACATAAGTCTGTTTCATTTTCTACAACCAACTTATTTTTCTTAGAAAAATGTGAAGATTTTTTGTGTTAAATACCAAAATGCATCAATTCTTATATCATCATGCAATATTTAGTATCTAAATTTTAATCAGTATTAGATTTTTATACTTGTATGCATTTCATACAATTAAATCATTATGTGTTGACAGATCTCCACATTGCTCTTTTATCTTATTGTCAGTTTCAACACATTACAATGGAAATTCTATTTATATATGGAAAAACTAAGTATTTTTATCATAATATAAATGATTTTCATAAAGCTTGTAGAAATCTGAAGATTGACCTCTAGAGACTGTGTTGTTCATTGAACTAAATAAGAATCAAGTTTAGCCACACATCTAAAATTTCAGCAGAGCAATATCTCCTTTCTGACTTTCTCCCACAGATTTGAGTTCTTTTCCCACATTCTTTTCTTGGTTGTATCCACAAGCTTTACAAACCCTGCCCCAAACTTAATACATTTCATCTGAGATGCAAGAATCTTTTCCACTTTGCAAATACTTCCCTTTTGTAACACAAAGATAGTTTACAACAGTACCCTCAGGTGGCACTCAGCAATGATATAAATCACCATCCTCACAGTAGCTTTGCACGGAAAAAAAGAAGTTGGAAAGAATGAGATAATTTATCAAGGTCACAAAATTAAGTATACATAGTGGTTTTCAAATCAGCTGTCATATCTCATACTTCAGGGTACCTCATAGTCTGTTGTCTGTGGCACTGACTTAAAGGGCCCATTTCCTCATAGCTTTCATTATGGCAGTCATTAAAAGTTGACTCATAGGAAATAAAACTGACAACCTTCAGCGTGATTAACCCAATTAGAATCCAGTTGCTCCTTTGATTCAAAATGTAATTCCTTCATCCTTTCGGATGCTAGTTTACTCAACAAATACAAACTTTGCTATGAAGAATGATGGTCTTTATTAACTTTTTGAGTATTCAGATGTCAATAGTACTTCCTTTTTGGAGTAGAATATTAAGTAATGATTTGTATTACGAATCAAGACAAACCAGGTGGTTGTCCTGGTTTCCCTCTGCCCTTTATACTTACAATATTCAGTACATTTTTTTTTTTATTTTCACATAAGGTGAAATCCTTTCTTGCAGGAAAGCTTGTGCAAGTGCCTTTATTTGCATTCACAAATTTATGGCATTCTGCAGTATTTCTGGAAGTAGTCATTACCAGATATCCAAAGATTAATGCAAAATGAGGCCATGCACTGAACTGCCCAGCTGGTTTTATTTGTTTGTTTGTTTACTTATTTATTTATTTTCTGCAAGTATCCAGTCTCCCATCTGGTAATGCTGCCTTAAATAAATTAATGTAGCAAATGCACTTCAACTAACAGTAAATACTATCCTGGATCAACTGAGATCAGCAAAAGGCATTTATATTCCTCTTTTGGTTACAACATTCTGTTATTTTCTCCTCTATCTCTAGGAAATTCCGGTGTATAAGGAAAAATGTCCATTTGTTTTGATCACCATTGTGCCCAGGAGCTAACCATTCTTTCAGAATAGGGCTACCAGAATGGGAAAGAAGAGGTGTTCCATGCACTGTGTTAACTAGTCAGAGAAAATAGAATCCAATACCTGCTAAAATAAGCAAAAATTAAATCAGATTATTGTTTAGACTCTGGCTTCAGAAAGGTCAAAACATTAGTTCTCTAATAGAGTCTAGTGTAACTATTGTGCCATCTAATGATGAATTCCTCACAGAAATCTTGTCCTAGCAAATGGTTTCCATGGCTGCACTGACTTGAGTGAATAAGGCTTTACATCTAGGCAGAAAAGAAGAGGCAGAGGTAATTGCAAGTAAGTGGCATGGAAGGGCCCAGTTTGTTATCTGTAAACATGTCATTGTATAACAAGAATTTGATACCCAATTCAACAAAACACCCAAAGAAGTAAAGCAGATGAGAAGCAGGTGCCCTTTCATCTCCTCACCTGACATCCCTTCCAAGCCCATACCTGTTTCTCTATTTCCAAGGGAGAAAAGAAGAGAATAATGAAGTAAAATTTGTGCAGGAGGATTATTTTACAGGGACAAATAAAATATATACTCTCATAAAAAGAAACAAGTAAGAATGGCAAAATGAATTAAAGCTTAAGAGCTCTTACAACTAAGATGTAAAGTCGAACTGTAAATGAAGGTTTAACTGTAGCTCTGAATGGTGCTCATCTGAGCTCTTAATTTCAACCAGTGATACCAGAGTGAGGATGCAGTGGAAACAGCTTGGTGTGGCACACCAGGCAACTTGTGCTGGTGTCACTGCAGCTGATAGCAGGAGCTTGTCTTCTGAAAAAAAAAAAAAAAAAAAAAAGGTGGTGTTCAAATAATCTTGAGGAAAGGAAAGTATGTATCCACAGTGTTTTCAATGTAAATAATAATGTCCCACTACAGAGCTGAAGTTCAAAATGAACACAAAGTTTTTCTAAATTTATTAGGGGAATGTTAAATTAAAAAGATGTTAAATTTTAAACAATACTTCTGAGATAGAGTTCTCCTGTAAAGTGAGGATCAAAAGGGGAATGTCAGACAGAATTGACACCCAGGCAGAATGTTAATTTTGTTGCAATACTGTATTCAAACTATTTAATATTTAAGACTGATGATAGCTGCATTCTTTTCTTTAAACCATTGAAAAAGCACCAGGTTTTCACATTTAAGAACGCATAATACATGCAGTTTCAATTCCTGACTTTCTCCCCTATTAAAAAATCTTAGCTTTATTTAAGGTAAGAAGGATGAATTATTTCTACTTTTTTACAGCCAAAGGGTTTTGTGAAGTCCCTACTTTTCACTCATTAAAAACCTTATAGGGCAAACTTTTGATTTTATCCCCAGGCCAGGTTCGGGAAAACTCTTAATTAAATCTGCAATTAAATAAACTGAGCTAGTATATTTTGTTGTGGGTAATAAATTTTAAAATCTTAATATATTCAGTATATGAATTGTTCTAGTAGATGAATAATGACTATTTGAAACTGATCCATGTGATCTCAATGTTGATAAAATAGATCTCTACCTCAGAATGTATCAAATATTTCAAAAATCATTATGACTGTCAAAATGCAAAGACAAAGAAGACAGAAGGCAGAGAAGAGAAGTGGGGAGGGAGGGGGGGAAGAAACAAAGAAAGTTGGAAAAGCTGCTGGAGAACCTGTAGACTTTTTTTTTTTTGATTTCTTTAGTAAGATAAACTGGAGGCTGTTGAGTTGGGAAACATTTAAAATGCCAGTTGCATAGAAGTAGGAAACAAGAAGTTAGATTGTTTGTGGTCTGCCTTTGCAAATTTGAAGAATCTGTTATTCTATATCAAGTTAGGTATCACAGATAGAAATGTTAGAATCATCTTTAAGCATGGTTTATTATAGTGAAGTTTAGCTTATCTGTATGGAGAACAGCTACTTGGTGATAGTGTAGTTTATCAATATAATGTAGTAAACCTTCTTTTGTTGATGATGACCATTCCTTTATAGTGTTGTAACCACATTCCTCTACTATTGTTTTCAAGAGTGATTAACCCAATCCTGAATATTCCTGTGTTGTCTCACCATTAGTGTAAGTATCACAGTCAAGCAGCACAGTTTTTTTGTCAACTGAGCCTATTTGCAGAGCATGGCAAATTGCCAAGTTTGTTATGACATATTAAGTTAGTCATTTTGAGAAATTTTCAAGATGCAAAGAATTCTTTAAAGCTTTTAGGGAAGATTGGATTTCATCGTATGAAACTCGGCATAAAGAGTAACAAAGGAAATTTACGGTCACAAGCAGATTCAGACTGTTTTATTGTGGTACTTGCACCTGCACTCCAGCCCTGGAGACAACCAAAGAAGTAAAGATGAGTCTAAACTCAGACTCTGAGTCTAAATTTAGAATTCTATGATTCTAAACAAGTATCAGCACAGGTCATCCAATATGTAGATGGAAAAATCTTATGTTCAGGACACTCACAAGTAAGAATGACTTAACAGTTCATTTAATCAGTTCATCTATTTGTTTCTAGAGTTTCTGTGTTATGTTGGACCAAATAGCTCAGAACATCCTCATTAGTTTTCAGAAAGCGCAAAGAACACCAGGAGAAATCACGCTAAGTTTAAATCAAATTATCCATTACTGGCAACGGTAGTGGTAACATTAGGATCACTTGACACAGGGAGGCAATGAGAGGAGATGCTCTACTGTGCCTCTAACTTATCAATAAGGAAAAATTTCTCAGGTATGTGAAGGTCTGGGCAGTTTCGGCTGCAGTGACCAGATGTTGGAGTTTGGGATACCGAGAAAAGGGAAGAAGGCAAATAGTAGGATCACAACTCTGGATTTCAGGTGAGAGGACTTTGGCCTCTTCAGGGACTTGCTTGTAAGGGTTCCACAGGGTATGGGCCTGGAGAGAAGAGGCATACAGGAGAGCTCATGGATTTTCAAGGATTACCTTCCCCAAGCCTAGGAATTGTCCATCCCAATTTGCTGGAAATCAAGTAAAGTTGACAGGAGGCCTGCATGGATGAGTGATGAGCTCCTGACAAAAATCAAATTCAAAAAAGAAGGATACCAAAGGTAGAGTAGGGACAGGTGGCCCAGGAAGACTACAGATACACTGTCTGAACATGCAGGGGTGGATTCAGGAAAGCAAAATCCTGCCTCGGGCTAATCTGGTGAGGAACATGAAGGGCAACCAGAAAGACTTTTACAAGTACATTGTCAAAAAGGGAAGACTAGGGGAAATGTAAACCTGCTGCTGCACCTGCAGTCTTCATCCTCAGATACATGCAGAACCCAACCAGACATAACTCTGAGCAACCTGTTCTAGCTTTAAGCAAGAGTTGGACAAGATGATCTCCAGAGGTGTCTTCCAACCTCAGCCAGTATGTGGATACCTAGCTGCCCATATCAGCAATTGTTAAATATTTATAATCTCAGTGGATATGTTTTGGTGTAGTTACTTTTTTGTTGTTAAATTGGATGTAATACAAATTCTTTCCTCCAGTAGGAATGCAAGTTTAGAATCACCTTAAAGCTTCAGGACAATGCTGTTATACACTGTCTTCAGCAATGTACACCCACTTTTAAAGTGTATTTTTCTGTATCATAAGAGAGAGACAAATGTTTACAGATGGAGATGTTAATAAAATGCTGATTAGCATTAACCTGTTAACATAAATTACAGTTTACCTTTTCTGAGTTTTGATTTTAATGAATGAATCTTTACATTTTTAAAATCTATTTAGATTATGTAGTTTGCATACCTGAGACCTGTCCTTCATGGAACCTTACGACTTAAAATAAAACAAAAGGGTAGAAGAAAACAATTAAATTGGAAGTTTCCAAGCCATGTCACTGCCTTACTGCATATTGCCACCTGCTGGCGAATATAATAATTTTGAATGGTGAATGTTTTATTTCACATTCTTAATAACACTGAGGAAAAGAAATAGGTAAAAATAATGGTGAAT
The DNA here is from genome assembly GCA_000699545.1 of Podiceps cristatus. Classification (NCBI taxonomy): domain Eukaryota; kingdom Metazoa; phylum Chordata; class Aves; order Podicipediformes; family Podicipedidae; genus Podiceps; species Podiceps cristatus. The sequence goes on along the minus strand of KL258761.1, from coordinate 11,753 downwards.
AACCTGACCTTTAAACCAGTGCTAATTTTCCTTTTAATAGCTATTCTGCTAAAAAAAAAAAAAAATCCAGATCATCCTATTTTTCCTAGTTTATTGCCCCCTTCCTATTTTGTAAATATTTTTACTGCCAAATGGAAGGAAATACTCTTTTCTTGTTATAATTTCACAGATTATTGAAAAAATGGAATTTTCACAAATTACATTTTCTGTTCAATAGCCATTGTGGATATTCAGTGGCCTCTATGGTAAATCACTATATCTTTACAGAGATATTTATTGCATTTGAAGGTACTGAAGAATGATGCTCCTATGCAAAATTATTCCTCATCTTTTCTGAGTCACTGATATCATACATGGAGTCACTTCTGGTTCTTCTAGAGACCTTTCCACATCCTTTTTGGGATAAACCACAGTAGAGATATAATGATTCTCTGATTGGTTTTCCTTCATGTGTGTACATATTTTAGGCTGTATTTTAGTCTTTAGCCATGTTAAATACCAGCAAACAAAATTCTAGTCACAGTATTTCATCACTGAAAGATCTTCCAAATTGATGAGATCTAAATAAAATTTAAAAGATACATTAAAAGATAGCAATAAATCCACAAAGCATAATTTCAAAAACAATATTTAGCATGGCTTAATTTGGAAAGTGCCTGAAATATCCCCAGAATTTACATTTTCATCATGCACATAATTACAAAAAAACTCTTTTCTCCTCAGCTCTTGCTCATATCCACATCATTATATTCCCACCAAGACCCTCCAACTGTAAGAACCTTTGGCTTCTGTTGACTTTTTCTGAGGGACATAATCCATACCCACCCACAAAACACAATTACTGAGGATGGCATCATGCAATAGATAACAGAAAGAAACATGCAAAACACCTCTAAAATGCAATCACCTCTTAAAGAATAATGCTTATTTCCTTCTTCAGGAGCACATAATCAGTTTTGCTAGGGTAGAAAATAGCCAGTGCTTTACTTGCTGAAGTCTGTGAATCTTTTTCATTGGTATTAACCTCTTCCCACTATCTACCTGGCTGCTTAGTTTGCAATATAATGCCACAAAGGAGAGAGAGGGTGGAGTCAAGGAGATACTTAAAAGTAAACATTCCAGTCCTATCTTTTTTTTAGAGTAGTGTTCAAACTTGGGCATTTTAAAACTACTTTTGCTTTTACATGCCTTTTTTTTCTGGTAAAAAGGTCTTTATACTCATGATGAATGTCATCCACAAAATGAATTACCCTCAACTCAGCTAGCAACAGCAAAATCTTATATAAAATGTCATTTTCTTCTTCTATGTTTCAAGATGCACAAGGACCCTCACATTTTTCTTGAAATGTAAGGTTCATATATCTCACATTCCAAGCTAGCTGTGTTACTGGGTCGTCAAATATAGGAGGCGGTTGCTCAGAGTGAAATCTCCATCCTTGAAACATACTCAGAACTAGACTGGACAGGCCCTTGTGCAGTCTTTGAATCACTCTGAGGAGGGGGTTGTACTAGGTGACCTCTGGAGGTTCCTTCCAAACAAAAATTATTCTCTGATTCTATATGCTGAGTTAATTACATATATTAAAATGACATTCCATGTTTTCAGGCCTAGGGACATACATTACTTATCAAATGCTAATGATACAAATAGCATAGGTGACATATTTAAAAAAAAAAAAAAAAAAAAAAAATCACAATCTGAAAATATTGCCATGATACCTGACATTTATTCTGAAGCTCAAAGTGCCAAATGCACAATGTTGAGCTTTCTAGGTATTTTATGGGCTCTACACTATCTCTGAAGAGAAGGGGTAAATCAGTTAGTCTGACAGAAAATTACAGGCAGGAACCCTTACTAAAAAGAGGCCTTTTCACCCAAAGACCTCTATAAGGTTAGCAAAAGCAGGCAGTTCCTCCATCTTCCATAATGTAGTTTGGCTTTTCTAATTAATGGTAACAGGCACGCTTACATGTGGTAATACCATCAAGACTTCTTACTAAAACTTTTCCAGACAAAACACCTCCTCCCTGTTTCTACCTATCTTTCCCCTATAAAGTGATCAGAATGCCAGCACACTACTGTATTGTAAGGAAAGCACTTTCAGAACATGTAGCAAAAACCCCAAACCTTCATATTAAATAAAATGGCTGACTTGGTGGACTTTATGTTCCAGACTTCAAATATTGCATTTTCATTGCCAGGTTTCTAATGGTTTTTCATTTGTGTTTAAATCCCCAGACCCATGCTGTACAAGCAGTTCTGGGGACCAGATGTTAGAGCAATATATATTTGAGCAGGGATGATTAGAAATGAACAGAAAATAGCATTCCCTTCCTGTGAATATTCAAGAAATTTAAGAAATTATTTCAGCCTTTACTAGGAGGAAGCAAATATTTAACTCAAAGTTTCTTATTTTTAAAACAAAGAGAAAACTACACAAAAATATAAAATAAACAATAAGCAACCATCAGTACACTTGTTTAGAACATTCATAATTTAAAATTATTCCTTAACCATAACATCAGTGTAAATCTTGCCTTCCAATATGCAAAAGTTTTCCTAAACATTAGACTTCAACTATCCTTCAAAGTCCTTTTTGCTATTGGAGTGGTTCTAAGTAAAATCATTATCACTGAAATGGAAAACAGGTCTTTTACATCTCCTGAAAACACCATACCATAAAGACAAATTCCATTTCATTCTCTACTGTTCTATAGGAGGTGTGTGTGGTGAGTTGGTTGGTTTTTAAATGCTGTAGGGGTATGTGGAAGCAGAGGTCTCTGCTTCCTTAAGCATATCTGATCAAGGACCTTTTCAGTGCAAAAGGGAAAATAAGTAAAGGAGCAAGTCATAAAAAAGAACATACAGAGACACAAACCTGACCAATAACTGATAAGGGAGGCAGTAACAAGAACCGAATCTGGTCATTCATGCTGATTGCTAAGGATAGTGAAACATGGGAATGTTTGTTTCAGGAGGATTACCTAATCAAGGGCCCTGTTAAATGGGATGGTAAGGAAAAGGGAGAAGCCATGAACAAAATATTCAGAGACACAAAGCTGACAGGCAAAGATAACTTAGGCAAAGACAAGAAGTAAACCTGGTCAGTCACACTAACTGATAGGCTACCAAGGAACAGCAGGCAAAGTGGGACTTTGCAGCTGACAGGGATGCAAACCTGAGGAACAAGGACATTGGAGAGCCAGTGGAACTGCACAAACTGATGAGGGACTGTGCCAGAGAAGGGGGCTGGGGAGGAACAAAGGGGAGGTAGGCAGAAATAGGTATAAAAGGGGCTGTGTGAGTATAAAATGGGTCAGTTATCATGCTCGTCTGACCATGACCTGCACCTGATCGCTGCAGTCCATCCTATCTTCTTATTAAATCCTTTTTCAACTGTTTCTCTGTGTAATCTCACTCTCTGCCCTGTGCTGTTTGGGGACCAGCTTGAGTGGATTTGCCCTCAGCAACTGGAGTTAGACCAGGGGTGTAGGGGCACCTGGCCCGTGGTATCAGCTAGGAGACCAAGTGAGACTTCCACCCAGCCACTGGAGTGGGAATGTTATGTGTCCCAAAAATTAGCCGCTGGGAGGGACCAGGGTGCATGAGGCAAGTGAGGGGCTCAGTGCCAGTGGCTGGAGCATGAGCCTAGGTCACCATCCATATGCCTGAATATGTCTCCATTTTTTTTGTGAGTGTGAGTTTTGTGGTAGTGTACAGTCAGTAATTTCTGGCATAACTATTAAGGACTAACAGTTCTGTGTATATAGTGAGAGCTAGTGGTACTGTGTAGGAATGAACTGTTAGCATAAAGTATGTTCTTAAAGAGCATTAATCAAAGAAAGCTTTGTTTTAAAGTTTAAAAGTAAACAGATTTATCAGTCTTCTAAACACACCTATTGTGAATGATCTCTGATTCTCTGATATATAAATACAACCATCCGCACAAATATGTATATATATGCACAATGCATACTCAGTTGCAGCATTTCAACTACTGATGGAAACATATGCTTGTTGGAAATGGGAAAGAAAAAAAATGGGACAAAGATTGAATTTGATTCACTCAGTTTGGTAGATACAGGTTTTTCTTTCCTTCTAAAAAGAAACCTTCCTAACCAACCAGCTAACATATCAACCAAATAGACTAAAAACAGTACAGAATGAAACTGATGTGAATGGTTACAACTATTACTTTTCCAAAGCTGATTTGGCTTTTTTCCTAAACTACTAGCCTAAAATTTACTGTCACTGTACTTGCATCTTTCATCTTTGTATCAACCATACAGAGATTTATTCTGCACCAGCTCTACAGACTGAAGCAATGCTTCTATAACTACATTGTTGAACTGTGTGCTAAAAAAAAATAAGTCTTGTCCTCTCTGTGCCTTTTTTAAATTCCATCATTTGACAAGAACTGTCTCTACTGTCTAATACAAAGTATTTCATTATTATCAACCTTTTTCTTCCTAAACAGGCTAACTGCAAGGATTATCTGTTCCAGGATTTTGGCTGTGCGTTAATTGTCATGGATGCAAGGGCTATGCAAACTCTCAAAAATTTCATTTGCAAAACCCCACAGTTTTTCTTGCAGGGATCAAAAGTAAACCCCCTCCTGAAGGTTCACTCTGAGGTTCAACTGCAGGTTACATTCACAATTTTGTCTTGTTAGTTTTAATTTAATTCTGTTGCTGGCTTGCTCTGGTGGCTGTAAAGAAAAGATTAGCAGTGCTCAGATGTGCATACAACTTTGCAAAAATAAATGCATGCTTTGTATGAGTTATTTGCATTAGTGGTTGAAGACAGCACAGTAGATAGGAACACCACAAAAAAAGGTAGCCGTTAATAATTTTCTGTACTTCTGTTTCCTGGTAAATGCAATGTGCAAAAATGAAAAATGATACTCAATGAAGCTGCAAACCTATTGTAAGGGACAACGTGAAATTGTACTGTTCCCAGGAATTGCTTCAGGATATATTCTGAATCAGATCAGTTCAATACTTCAAGGAGAGCAAATCAGTTTAGTCAC
>JMFS01017180.1:0-10403 GCA_000699545.1 Podiceps cristatus | reverse complement strand
GGGGGGGGATGAGGGGGTGCTTCTGGGGCTACTCTTCCTAAAGCAAGCAGGTCTGACCCTGAATCCATAGTCACTCCGTATGTTGAGTAGGCTGCTTTTCTTCTATCAGCTGGCTAGGTGTGAGGACTACTTATTCTTGAGTAAGGAGATGTGGGAGTTGATTCAGGACTAGCAATCATTGTTCCTTAGCTAGGGGTTGACCAGGTAACCTCTTGGTATGACAGGCCATAGTTGGGGTGGGAAAAACACAACAGGCAACCGGCTGAGGGACAGGGGTGTTCCCCTGTGGCTGAACACGAGCTCCAGGCCCTGACAGCGGGTGCTTGATGCTCCCAGGGCAGAAGAACTGGGCCTGGCAAGTGCCTTGGTTTGAGTGATTGGCAGGGACTTGATAGGGCACAGCTGGAGCCTGCAATATGGTCTCCACCAGTTTTACTTCATGAAACAAAACTCCTCAGGAAACAAAAGGCAGAGAAAGGAGAAGACACTGTTCCAGCTGGTTTCTTCCAAGAGTATTTGTATTTAGTTTCTGTATTTCATTCCAATGTTTTTGCTGAAATGATATTAATTAGTTAGACATGAGGCACAGACGATAGAGTCTCCTTGGTTTTTCATGCAACTGTGTTGCTGAGAATAACCTAGGGGTATCAGTGTAGCCATTGGCTTACCTCTGAGTAAGACCTATGATAATCTTCATTCCATCTGGCTGCTCAGGTTAATGATTTCCCCATGATGAGCATTTTCATGCTCTTTCACATCGTCCTGCAGTTCACAGTCCGAAAGCCTGTTTTGCTTGTGAAAACTACAGACACAGGGATTAAGCTGCATGTAGTGTTTGGCATTGTTGCTCCACTTCCTGATAACCCCTGGACTGATTGATATTCTTCACAGCATCTTCTAGCAAAAGGGATCCTCCTTATCTTGTGTTGATAGCAATCATAATCCCCTCCAAACATTAGGCAAGACTTCTGACTTTGCTCAGCACTGCGCTGAGCAGGGCCCAGCACCATCCTATGCTGGATGCTAACGCACTACCCGGATGACCTCCTAGCTGCAGGAAGGCAGGAGGCGCAGGAGGCTTTTAAAAAGTGTTCAGCATTACTCTCAGCACTGTGAGTCTCTACTGCTGCAGTCACAGAGGTTGTCCTGTTCAGATTTAGGTACCCAGCCATACGTGCAAAGTGGTAGCAATGCCTGGTACTATATTATTGTGATTTGATACAAGTTTTGGATGGCTTGGGTTACTTTCATGTTCATGTGTTTCTGTGTCTTCTTTTGGCCCAGTTTTACCAGATAAAGGTTAGCACACTGTGGGTAGCGCATGAAGAAGTCAAAAAAACTGGCAAATCCTCTGCTGCCACATTAGATACCCCAAACCTGCAGGAAACAGCAAACATGGCGAATCAGAAGTTCATGGTGAGCTCAGCGACCCAGCATTAGGGGAAGCGAGCCTCATTTCTTTCAGTTCATCACCTTTCAGTGCCCCAGCGGAGCACAAAACAGCAAGCTATGTGTAAATGGAAAGAAGTGTAAAATTTGACTCAGTTCCCACCTGGGAAAATTATTGTCTGAAAATGGCTCTGTGGTCTCAGCAGAGTCCATTTCTTAAAGCTTGTTTCTGAAAGGCCTTCATATAATAATGTAGCTCAATTCATCTATGCAACTTAGAATTCTAAGGACATACTAGACAAATTGAATGAATCACTTCAACCACCTAGCCAGCCCCTTTGGGTGATAATAATCAAAACAAGCTATTTAGTCAATCATATGGATTCTTACCTTCAAGTGACCATTGGCCCTCGTGAAAATAACTACACAAAATGTATGGCTAGAGATAGCATATGATGAAAAGAGCTCACTAAAGCAGTAGACCTGCAGTTGCTCTCCCCTCACAAAATAATTTTCCAGTGCTTTTTTGCCATCTATTTTGTACGATAAATAGAGCTGGGATTACATAGCACTGATTTTCTTCTCAACTACCACTGTAATACATTATAGACCTCCACTTTCAGAAACTTAGAATTATAACTGAAAGTCCATTTAAGATACATTTGCCAAAACCTTTATTAGAACTAACAATGACAAGTGGACATTGGAGTAATAGAACAGCCTCATCAGTATTCTCCTAGATGCAGTGATACTACCTCCACCCACTTTTAAGCCATACATTAGTATTGTTTTGAACTGAAACAATACGTAAAAGCCCCAATCATTTCTCCCTTCACATAGAATCACCACAAATTACTGTAAGAAAATTTGCCATTGTTGACTCTCAAACAAAAGAGATGCAATTCTTGAGATAACTGTTTTGACTAAACACTAGTCTGTATCATCTGCCTTTCAGCCTAAGTCAAGATCTGCTTGGAAGAGTAGTGGTTTTGTTCAGACTTCTCCAAAACTGCGGAAGTGTTCATACGCATCCATACATGCACACTAATTTCAACTGCAACAGATAATTTTTCTTCTATTTCTTTTTCTAAGCATTTAAAATAGGGTATCTAGAAGAGTGACACACCTTAGATGTAACATTAACCTCTGGGGTTTTAATTGTCTGAATTCATTTATCAGAAAACAGCAGCTACATTGTTATGAGAAGACTCTGAAGTCTGTAGATATCAACTTGGCTTCCTAGTACATTCAGACGAAGAATAATTTTGCTGCTTGAGAAAGGTATGCAGGTGGGAAATCTGATCAATCGGACATGATTGTGGCTGAAGTTCAACAATTCCATCAACACTTCATCTTCTTCTTTCAAGTATCTGTAGTTTTCTCAGACTTGAAATAATCTAGTTTTTGAAAAGTCAGCTCTCTAGGGAATTTGCAGGAAGATCTGCAAAAAGTGGACTGTGTGTCCCAGCATGATGCACAAGTTCCTAACTCAGCAATTCCATGGGGAATCTCCACGGAGTTGTGCTTAATGGAACAAAAGCATCTGAGCGGATGGTAGCAGAAAGGATAAAGAGACTAACCTTCACACACAAGCTTGCTAACAATAGCACTGCTCTTGCATCTCTCCTTACCACTCTGAACCAGAAGCATTTTGACACTGGAAAGAATCGGGAGTCATGCTTTTACTTCTCATTCAGGAACATTAAACCACATCAGATGCACATCTTCAGCCCCTCATGTTTCCAAATGCCTGTCCGTATTTACTTTTAAGTTTGCTAAGAACATACAACTAGCCTGCACAGCTTTCTGCCATGTTTTTGGAAGAATTTATCAAAACTTTTTCTGTAATGATGCACTTTCTTCTTTCTTACATACTGCAGGGACAGTACAAGAGCCAGTAGCACTGACAGAAAGCTTTCGGTAATATGTTCACCCCCAGTTAAAATGTATAGTCAGAATTCTTGTTTCAAGTGCCAAATCAAAACAAGAAGGACAACACACTTCACATTTTGAAATCTCTCTTTGCCAATTCTTGGGGTTCAGGCAGTGTTGTGGTTTAACCCTGGCCAGCAACCAAGCACCATGCAGCGGCTCGCTCACTCCCCTAAAGAGAGAAGTAAGAAAACTCATAGGCTGAGATAAAACCAATTTAATAAGTAAAGCAAAAGCCATGCACGCAAAGCAAAGCAAAACAGTGAATTCATTCACCACTTCCCACAGGCGGGCAGGTGTTCAGCCATCTCCAGGAAAGCAGGGCTCCATCACGCCTAAGGGTTACCTGGGAAGACAAATGCCATCACTCTGAACGTCCTCCCCTTCCTTCCTCTTCCCCCAGCTCTATATGCTGAGCATGACACCATATGGCATGGAACACCCCTCTGGTCAGCTGGGGTCAGCTGTCCCGGCTGTGTCCCCTCCCAACCCCTTGTGCCCCCCAGCCTCCTCGCTGGTGGGGTGGGCTGAGAGGCAGCAAAGGCCTGGACTCGGTGTAAGCCCGGGTCAGCAGTTTAACAAAAACATCTCTGCATTAACAACGTTTCCAGCACAAATCCAAAACATGGCCCCATACCAGCCAGTATGAAGAAACTTAACTTTTCCAGCCAAAATCAGGACAGGCACGCAATTTCAAGCAATTCTGTTGTAACATTTGGTACTTGCTTCCTCACCTGCTGTAGTGGACTGTGATCCTCATCTAGACGTTGTGTGAAGTAATGACATTGCTGTCACTTTTGGATGTCTCACCACCTTTAGAGTTATTCTTCATTTTAAATATAAACTGATTTCCTCATACAAATAAATTTCTTACTCGAATAGTATTATATTATCTCCTTTTACATTTGACTGGTTAGAGATAAAATGTTACTCCTTTCATAAATTAAAGGATTTTTTCAAAGGTTAGTGGATACTAACGCATTATTTGCAATAGTTTTCTTCCTTACAAATAACCAAATGAATATGACCTTTTTTTTTCACCAAAAATGCTAGTACTTGAAAAGGAAAGTGATTTTAGTGACAAAAAAATCACTGTTTTTACCTCTAAATAGTTTTTACATATAAATAATTTAAACATATTTCATTGTGGCCTGCTGTTAACATGACAAATGTATCCCATAGCATTAAGTATTGACTTTCATGCCCCATGCAATGCCACCAGAGACAAACTAATAAAGAAACAGGGAACATTAGCGATAGTGAAGATAAAGACTTAATGAAATTACACAAGCAAGGTTTCAGTGCTGTTGAAAATAACTGATTTTGGAAACTTGAGGTCCGTGGGCATTTCACAACTGCTTTGCCAACAGCAGAGCTAATTTAAGATTTAAAAAAATACTAAGCAGAAAGTCACTCTGAGTGAGAAAAAGAATTGATTAAAAAATGTGAAAAACATTGTGTTGAAAAGACCTTCAAAACCAAACATTTTATTGTTAAAAAAAAAAAAAAAAGTTCTATCTATGATGCAACTAACTAGCGTGGGAGGAAGAAGATACATTTCTGGCAGTAAAGGACTATAAATGAAGTATTTGGAGAAAGACTACTTCTCAGCAACAAATACCTATCACAGCACATTAATCAAACTTTTTTTCTTCCGAGATTGCAATGTTCTACTCTGTGTGTGTGAAACAGCACACTTACATGCTACTTGAATGTGGTTTTGGTATATATAAGCCAAAAATATTAAATCTTACATCATTATTAACACAAGATAGCTCCTTCCTCCCCTCCTTAAATACTCCTACATATGCAACTGCTGGAAAAAAATGCTGATGAGTGCTTTCAGGCCATCCTGTTTACTCCTTAGCATCATCGGCTGCTGCACTTGACTGCACACCTTAACCCCTTAAAGGTCACTCCATCCCGCCACATTACTTTCTGCTGGTGGGATGGATGTAGCTGCCAGCCAGACCCTGCCAAACCTACCAGCAAAATTCCCACTCACTGCCCACAGAAATTGTTATTTTCTCATACACAAAGATCTTTATTACCTTTAAGAATGTTATCTTCACCATAACTCTGAGGCAGAAGGAACTTGTAGTACTACTCTGCATCAGCCATATAGGCAAAAAAAATAGAGATTGGTGCTGGTTTTGGCTAGGATAGAGTTAATTTTCTTCAGAGTAGCTGGTATGGGGCCAAGTTTTGGATTTGTGCTGGAAATAGTGTTGTTAATGCTGAGGTGTTTTTGTTAAATTGCTGAGCAGCGCTTACACCGAGTCCAGGCCTTTGCTGCCTCTCAGCCCACCCCACCAGCGAGGAGGCTGGGGGGCACAAGGGGTTGGGAGGGGACACAGCTGGGACAGCTGACCCCAGCTGACCAGAGGGGTGTTCCATGCCATATGGTGTCATGCTCAGCGTATAGAGCTGGGGGAAGAGGAAGGAAGGGGGGGACGTTTGGGATGATGGCGTCTGTCTTCCCAAGTAACCGTTAGGCGTGATGGAGCCCTGCTTTCCTGGAGATGGCTGAACACCTGCCTGCCCGTGGGTGAATGAATTCACTGTTTTGCTTTGCTTGTATGCACAGCTTTTGCTTTCCCTTTTAAACTGCCTTTGTCTCAATCCATAAATTTTCTCTCTTTTACCCTTCCAATTCTCTCCCCCATCCCAGCAGTGGGGAGTGACTGAGCGGCTGTGTGGGGCTTGGCTGCTGGCTGAGGTTAAAGAGGAGACTGGATGCAATAAAAACATGCTACCTAGTCCCTAGAAAAGGACATTACAGCACTCAATGCTGGAGTTTCAACCTCCAGTGAAGACACTGTGAGAGTCAGGACTTTATGATTAGCAATAGCAAGCGTCCAGGATGTGCTGGAACTACTCAGAGCTTGCAGGAGCTCCACATACCCCAGGGAACTGCTCTAACTGCAATTCTCTGCTCAAAGACACGCACAGTCAGTTGCTATAGCCATAATGCAGTGATCGCTGCTGCTGTGCAGTTGGTAAATCCTGCTCACACACCCCAGCTGTGTTTGGGCCACATCATTCAAGGCTCCAGTGAAGGACCCTTGGTGTTCTGCAGGAGAAAGGCAGCATTCAGCTGCCCAGGCACGGGCAGCCTGTGGCACTGGAGGCACATTGCTCTGGACGTCCTGGGAGCTCTGGGAATCCAAGATGGGACTACGGCCTTGGCTGCTGTGTGACAGGATGGGGCAGCATCGTTCGCGCAGGCCATCGCAGCCTTCACCTTCAGCATTGCAGCTCCACCCAGCTCCCGCTTCAGGCACCCAGGCGTCTTCAAGACCACCAGAGGTCATGCAGAGAACTGAAGGCAGACCAGAGGCACAGACTAGGGGTTAGCATCCACTGGCTATCAAAACAAATTTCACCTTTGTAGGGCTCGAATTACTGTATTGTCTGCACTTACACCGCTTGGAAAAAAAATAAAAGGAGCCTACCACCCAAATGGCAGCCAACAGAGTTGGAGGCAGGGATTTCAGCTGCAGCTGCAGGGAAGTCCTAGCTTCATGGAATAAAAAAGTGAGGTTGTGAAGCATATCCTAAACAGCAAGATCATGTTATATTTGGGGATGAATTATTACTTAGGCTTGAAAGAGTCGTTATTCCTCAGCAGCACCTGTCCAGTTAATTTTATGTTCAGCTCTGTGCGACCAAAATACAGCTTCCTGGCTTACTGTGTACAAAGCCTATTGCTGCATGTGTCTGATCTTAAACTAATCCTTCAGCAAAGGGAATGTTTTTGAGAAGGGAAGTCTAATGAGAAAAATATTGTGGAACTAGAGGACATACAAAGAATGTGCTGTGATTGATACGAATTCTGGCCTGTTTTGGTTTTTTTTTCAAATTAGCTTAGCTGTATTTTATTCAGAGTAACACATCCTCCATCCTTCCTCAAGCCTGTTTACTCAGCTGGATGTCCACAGGGTCCAATTTTCCCTCCAATTGCCCTTGCACGCTAATATAATTGCGGCTTATATGGGTAATTGGTCAGCCTACAGCAGTGTTTGCATGCATTTGTTCATCTACACTACCTGGCAGCCTCTTAAAATGAATTTATAGACTCAAAGTACTGTTGAATACTTTGTTTCATTAACTTTATAAAAGGACAAAACACATCAAGAAATACTTCCAGGAGCGTTAGGCATTAAAAATACTGCAGTGTACACATTAAAATTATTTTTATGGGCAAGTGGGAATAGATCTCTGTTTCCACACATCAAAAAGAAGGCACACACACAAGTCACTTGTATCTAATTTGTAAACACTAAACTAAATTCCATAGCAGAGATGAATCGGATTTGAAATTACTGTGTGGGGAAAAGAGGCCCACTGAAATTTCAGACAAGAGAAACTAAAATTGTTAGCAAGAACAGCTTTTTTTCTGGAATACACACAGAACAGAGAATTTTACAGGTTGGTTTTATGCTGCTGGGGAAGGATCAGTATGGAAGTGATTTTTATTACTGTTATTACCGGAATCCGGTTCTTGGGTTGAAACAGAAGACGCAAGTCCTGTGCCACAAACCGTCATCATGTAGTTTGTGCTCCCTTATTCATGAAGTGCCACAATTCAGCTATTTTAATCGTTTCCTTGCAGGCATAACCACTGGGTTTTTTCCTTAGCTCACTTTCTTGCAGTGGATCTCCCCAGGTGTCAAAAATCTTCCCTTTACTTCTTCTACAGCTGAGACTACTGCTCACACCATACCCAGCAGCTTCTATTTTATTCCTCTCAGACACATTTTTTCTGTGGCCACTAATACTTCTGCAATTTCTTTTTACATGTCTAAATTCAGTATCGCATTTGGGAGAGACCAAAACATGTGAAACCTCTCTGCATCAAAATCTGACATGAATTCACACCTACACAAAACAAGAGTTGCTAATTCAGTCCCATTTAACTCTCTCAAAAAGTGTTCCAAGAATGATTCTGAACGATCTACTACATTGTATAAAACCAAACAAGCCAAAAACAATGATCATTTTTAAAAATTCTGGTTTTGCAATTTGAAAAATGGCAATTTATCTAACTTGTAGTTCATACCTACATCAGGTGTTCCTACTCTGGTAGGGGTTATGGAGAACTGTGAACTCTGTCTTGGCATAAATACGCCAGACAATGCCTGGGTCTCCTGTGCTTGTACCCCCTGATCAGAACGGTTTAGAGATTTGACTGTTTTACATAACAAGAGCAGAAAGCAAGGAAAAAACCAATGGAGGGAGGAAGAGCTAAATCATCAGTACAGCTGCATACACGTAATTTCACTATTTAAGCGAGAAATTTAACGAATACTGTAACTAGTGTTGTTATACCAATAGATACTCCTAACAGAGAAAGTTCTCAATGCTTCCACCAGCACTCAGCTGTTCTCCTAAAACCAACAAAACTCAGATAACCTCACTACCTATTCAGTGATTTTTCACAGTTCAGTTTCCCAAAATGATTTGGGATTACTGCTTAATCTCGTCACAAAATATTGAGTAATGAAAGTAACTTACAAAAGAATTAGGAAAATCCAAAAATAGATTTGGAAAATATTAGCTAAGTATTTACAAAACTTTAAACCAATGTAAATGAAATCCAGAGGAGAAAAGGAACTTTGATTTTTTGTGTGTGTGTAATTTAAAAGTAAGATCTCTAAAGAATACAGTACATGAGAAAGCTCAATAGGAATGAAAAAATAATTTACAACTGAAATCAATCTGAAAAACAGAAATATTACATAAATAAAATAGAGCAATAAAAGACAATTCATTGTTCCTCAGCTGGACATACTCTTGCACTTTTAGATTTGATTAAAAGAACACCAGAATAAGTTTCCCTGTTGTGATATTATTCAGCCATTCACCTCATACATTACCCATTCAGGCATAACCAGTGTTGGACCTCTTAATTTTCATCAAGTCCAGTATAAGTATTATTCAGCATTGTCTGAAAACAGTCAAGATCAAACAGAGAAGAAATTAGTAAAAATCACATGCCCATGTGTGAACTAAAAAATTCAGAATGCTAACTTACAAAAATCATTATTATTTTCTACCTGGCACTTAGACTGAAGCTGTTAAGGAGACCGAGGGATAATTTTCTGCCTATAAACTACACTGTGATCTACGGTATATCAGTCTTCGGAATGTGCTTAGAAATACTTACTCAGAAACACACAAAAATTACAATTTAAGTTTCATATTTTCTAACTAACTCAAAAAAGGTGTTTTACTCTAAATCAGAATTATTCTTACAGTAATACAGGTGATACTTAGATGGCTCTTGCTGCAGCAACTGACTTCAATCACTCTGCTGTAGCTTGGCAAGACACAAGGTGCCAATGGAGCAATTTCAGCAGAACTGAAGTGCTAGGCCTAACGCAGCTCCCAGATACAAGTACTTCCATGAATCTTGAAGTTCAAATGCTCAGCCACTAAAACAGTAGTACAAAAATCTTTTAAAGAACAACACCTGCAGAAGTATCCAGTCATGCAGAATATCCCATAAGTACAGGCACTGTATTTAGAAGTACCCATTCTTCCCAAAAGCAATACACAGCATCACTCGCCATCACTCAGACAGTTTTGAAGTCCTGATATTTTGACTGATTCAGAATTAGATTCAGCTCATTTGCGTAAGAGAAATAATTAAATTTATCTTTGCTAATGCAGGAGACAACTCCTGGGATATTTTCCGCACTCTCAAAACTATTAACCTTAAAACCCACATATATAAAACAGTCAACATGAAAATGAGGTGCATGCCACATTGTGTGGCAGTAACAACGGTAATTATATTTTGATATAAACAACATACCAGACAAGTACATTCACTTAATCAAATATTTCTAGTAATTTGTAGAGACAAATATTTCTAGCATTGTATTTAACATATATGATTTACTAATGACTGTAAAGCAGGAGATTGCATCTGCATCTCGATTTCCGTATCAATATCATTAGTTGTTTTATGCTGAACAGGGCAATGTGAATGTGAATCCTGAATTACCATGAATGTGAATGACAACCTAATTTATCATGCAATTTATTATGCATCCCAGAGTCCTGAGGGAATTGGC
>KL258758.1:1017-31268 GCA_000699545.1 Podiceps cristatus | reverse complement strand
GGGCACAAATTAAAATCGCGCCGGGGCTGCTGCCCTTACACAAGTATGCACAGCCCTGGGCACAGCCCTGGCAGCCTCAGGGAGAAGACCACACACCCTGACAAAAATGATCCCTTGCAGTTCGGGGCTGCCGAGGTGGAGTGCGAAACCCAGGACTGAACAATACTGAAAAGGGGATACCCAGTATCACAGACCGTGTGTACTCACGGCCGTTCTGCTGTGTTAATTAAATGTGTTACAGAAGTCAATGACGAAAGGCACTTTTGCAGTAGGAAAGGGCCTACCCTCTGGGAAGGCTATCCTGGGAAAACTTCGGCGATACTGCTGACGTTGTTGTACAGAGGAGGGCATAGTCTTACTCTACTCACACCTCACACGGGCTGAAGTCTTGCAGACTTCGGATCTCTCACCATGAAAGTCCTGGTTGCTATTCCTGGCTTCCTGCTGCCCCGTGCCTCCATCTCCAAGCATCAATAAGGTAATTACATAAACTGGATTTTCCACAATATATTTTTGTCTCTCAGAAAGCCATTCCATTCTGGTAGGAAACATCAATTTGACATATTCTTGATCCATCTCCCTTTATTCTTGTGGTGCACATTATTTCTCAGACTCTGGTAGCATGAGTGCTTGGGAGAAGGAAACAGCACATTACATCAGTGCAAAGCTTCATCAGATCTATTTGAACAAGGTGGCATCGATGTAGCAATAGTGGCCTTAAGTTTTATATCCCTAGCCCTGTGAAGGCTCAGGAGAACATATGCTTCCAGCCTTAGCCCCTTTTCCCATATGGATACAGCCACTCTACATGTCAAACTCCCTGTGCACACTGAGAGGTGTGTGACTGTGCATCCGTACATGATGCTGCATGAACAGCATTTTGTCATTTCCTCCAACATAAGGGAAAAGCACCTTTGTCCTCAGGTAGGAGGTCTTAAATCTTTTACTGAAGAAAAATTTAAAACTATACATTCAGTTATTAAATATTTGTTTCCTAATTCATAGGCCATCCTGTACTCGTTGCATGGCTTCCGTAATTAATCAGGAAACAGCAATAAGCATGCAAGATTCCTCTCTTCTTCCTTCTAGTTGCAAATTTTAAACTATTTGCAAGCAAACTATTATTGACAAAATTGTGTGAGTCATTGTGTATAATAAATAGATTTAATGATCTGTGTGGATAATCACAAGCAAAAAGAAAAATTCATTGCATAAATGATTTCTTATTAATTATTTGTTCCACTCCAGTGCTTGCCAATACCTCATGGGAATTTTGAGGATCAATTAGTTAAGGTTCAGATAGGATCTTTAATAATGTTTCAGGAATCTAAAATACTAGGTATTAGCTGAGGCTTCTTTTGTGAATTTTTCCTTGTTTGAGAGGACTTCATCAGATCTTTACAGTCCATTTCATAACTGACCACTAACTTTGGATTTATAATTATTTGCTATGCAAATCTCCAAATATTTAATGTCACCTTCATTTTCACATGCTAATCAGCCGTCTGCTTCACTCTGATTTGTGTGTATAGTTTTGACTTTAATGAATATTTGAGTGTTTACATGAATAAACATTTGAGAGAATAAATTTAGTGTTCAGTCTCAAATGTAGTATATTTTAAAGCCAGAAGAGACCATTTGAATAATATATGTATAAACCAGACCATTTTATACCTTCCCAGTAGTTCTTGTAGTGAAGGGAATGAATTTTTTCCCGCCATACAGGTGAGTGCTATTGAGTTCAATAACGTTTTGTTGAATAAGAGCGTATCTTTTAGAGCACATCCAGTCTCTATGAAAAGACTCCAGGTGATGATAAATGCATCCTTTTCCTTGACAAAGTGTGCTAATGGTTGTTCTCCTTCACTGGTGCAAAGTGAAGGTATAGTTCCTATTGAAAGTGGTTTTCAGTATCATTATTAGTTAGCTTTTCATAGCCAAAAAAAAAAAAAAAATCCAAAGAATGCTCCTTTTAGCTCTCCATGACATTCACAGCTCCCACAGCAGACGGTCTACTGAGTAAATATAAAGTAACAGACTTTCTAACCACACTATTTACTTGGTTCTTTGCAATGGCTCTGAATGAGCCATTAAGGACTGTTGTGTAAATATAGGATTATGGGCTCTTTAAACACATGCTATTCACTTGCTCTGCCATTATGGGGATCTCTCACTAGCAGGCTCCTACTGACAGACTCTTTGTTAATCCTTCTTTCATAGGAAAGACAGCAATGGCTCTCTGCTCCTTGCTTTGCCATCCCCCTCTGTAACGTAAAGAGTGCTAATGGGAGAGCTCTGCCCCTTTGGCTGAGCACGTACAGAATTTGTGGTCCTCCTGGGGTTAAAATAATCACGGCAAGAGGGTTACATTTTGGCCCCCCACTAATCTGACTTCATTAGGTGGAGGCAAACTCTTCATGCATCTCTCCCAGTCTTTTCCAACGATACTAATGGATTATTCTACTAGTTTACACCAGGACAAGGTTATTTTTTGCGATCACTACTCTACAGTAATTACCTAGTTCAGGAAGGGTCCATGTTACGTTGAGGCCATATGCCGTCACTCATCACAGACTCCAAAACAGCTCACACCACCTTTGAGCAAACTCAAACTGGTAGTAAAAGATCGAACAGCTATGTATAGACCTCACTAGTGTGATGGTCACAGTTATAAACAACCATCCAGACTGGATTTTATAGGATGCTGCATTTCTTTAATCAGTTAGATCAAATCATATAAATAAAATCTATTTTAAAAAAATCCTGGAAACACAAATGCACTCTGTAATCTTCTGCTTATATTCATTCTCAAAAATGCTACATTTTTTACAGGTGTGCTACCGTTTGGCCTGGAGCTTTTAGACTTTCCATCCTACCAGCGACAGAGGGAAGACAACAAGGTGACAGAGTGACAAGGAGGAATAACTCCAAACACCAAGAAGAGCTGGGAGAGCTCAAATCTTTGGGAAGGGTACAGGGAACCCCATGTACCCACAAGCAGCAGGAGGGGTTCTGACATCTGACACAACATCTGCCTTGCCAGTTGTTGCACAACAAGGTCCCCCCCACATGGTGGGGATGGAGAACTAACAGGCGGTGGCTTAAGAGTCTTCTCATTTGCTTCCTGCTCCTTTAGGTAACGCTCTAGGTCAAGCCAAGCTATACATAGCGTAAGAAAGGGATGCAAAACCAGCTTTCACCACCTGATGCCATTGACTCTCTTATGCCTTGTGTTGTCTCAATAATGAGGCAGAGCAAGGGCCATACCACCACCAATGCAGTTCAGAACACGTGCAAAGTCTCTCAAGGATATACACGGCATCAGAGCTTATCCTTAACCAAGATCCCAGAGAGCAGCAAGTTCCCGTATGCTGACTGCACTGGAACTGCAGGCTACACGATACCGTGCTAAAGTATCTCCAGTCACCTCAGAAGGTCACTTCCATATCTTCCCTCTGTTCCTGGAGCAACGCTGAGTTTCCTGAGACCAGGGCAAAATGCAGCCCAGCAGATCCAGTTTTTCTTCCTTTCAGTGCTTCAAGTCTCATTTTGACAGGAATGCTAAGGCTTCTGCTTAACGGGAACCTCTCACATCTTAATAATAATCAGATACTGAGCTTCCAAAAAGACAGGCTAAGTCTGAGCCTGGGGCTGGCTCCAAAGTCTACTGAACTCGAATGAAATATTAACAGTGATTTGGATTAGACACTCTACAGTTCGACAGGCAAGACAAAGGGGGCCTAAATGCTTCTCGCACTCCTGTGGGTGTAAATCGTCTCAAAGGGTAAGAGAGGATAAAGCCACAGTTTTCCTAGTTTTCGTGTCAGTCCTTTGACCTGGTAACACACAGCATTGCTCTCCCCAGCACAGCTACGCCAGTTTGTGTCTCATGTGAGGGTGTCTCCTGATATTGTCTGCATGGGCCAAACTGAGGATAGCAGTATAGGCCTTAGGATGTTTTATCTTCAATAGGCTGAAGGACCATGAACTAACTAGTAACCCTTGGTATTACACCTGATTTTACTTACGTCCAATTTCTTTTATGGCTCTAATATACCAAGGCTATAAATGCTAAGCCACAAAGGGTCCTAACACTACAGACAGCTTTGCTTAAAAGGTAGCAATTAATAATTCCACTGCTTTTACACTTTCTTATTTAAATTTTTAGGTCCTTTCTTGTGTGTCCTTGGCAGATATTTTAGGTTTTTTGTCTTACAGATTTTGAGATGCTCAGACGTTTGAGATCTCTGTGGCATAAAAACAGTTAAAGCCATAAACTCAGAAATGACACACGCCTTTTTAGTTAGTGGCTGTATAATCCATGTCACCTGTTTGTGTGTCTTTCTCTATTTCTGGTGGCTTGAAGCATGTATGGAGGGCGGAGTACTTGAGCTAATAGCTTCCAGCTAGTTGAACATAGCAACAGCTAGCCTTGACTTCAGTTGCTTTGAACAACCTATCCAGGACTGATGATGTTGCTGCATGGTCTGTCCATGGGAAAGCTGTGGTCTTTTCTAGGATTTTATAAATATCCTAGGGGAGGAACAGACATAAGATTATAATTATGAAATCTTAATGTTGGTTAGGTGAGATAAAATTCTTACTTTCCTGATACCTACTAGGAAACGTCTAACAGCAAAATGTGATCAGGATGTCACTTTTACCTCTTAACCTAAAGATAGTGAGGCCAGCTGTTTTGAACTGATGCCAGGCTGCTGTATCTACCTCGCGCTCAGCCAGAATCTCAGACGGCATGAGCGCTGTAGCTGCAGTTGCCTACAGAGCAAGGCACCACTTGGAGCTCTGTGGAGAACTTGTTGGGAAGATACCGAAATCTCCCACTAATGCACTTGTTTGTTTAAAACTATTTCAGCCTGCCTTTGTCAGCCTGTTTGCTAGTGTTCCCAGCAAGGATTTGGAGTAGATCTGAAGTCTGTATGGACTTTTCACTTTAGCTCAGTGACCCAGCGAGCCGGTGTCTCCAGGAGTGCGCTTTCTAATCAGCCTACTAACAGCACGCTTTGTGTCACAGGGAAACCTGACAGCACAGCAATTAAAAATATCTTTGTGGCTACACTGAAGTTCCATCACAAGATCTATTCAAACTCTTGAAAAAAGCTCATAAATTTTAGAAGGGAGGAACAGCTGGAGTTGGCATCAGGGAGTGCTGTTGTTTTGGCTCGCAGATACAATAATTCCCTAGTAATAAAAAAAAAAAAATAAATAATCTGCTACACACATGCTAGTCCCATGAATGTGTTTCTAGGGTTTTTTCTGTCTTTCTCCCCCACCTCATTTTTGTGGGTGTTTTGAGTTTGGGTGATCATTTTGGAGCTAAACATGTTTTTAGTGGTTTCATTTAAAAAGCAAAAGGGAAAGAAAAGGTGATTTCTTTTTCTCCATTGTGTTCTAAATAATTTCTGACCCTAAGAAAAAAAAATGCACAAAGAAAAAAAAACCAAACAAAGCCATGAAAGCTTTGATCTACAGAAAAGAAAACTGACTGGTATTTAAAGAAGGAAAATAAGGAAAGCTCTTTCTCTAAACACTTTACTGATCAGAAAATAACATCTGTCATTCTGAGTGCTGCGTTTAGAGCCTCAGGAGCAGAACAGTCTTTATGGGTAGGAAAAGTAAGAACCTACCTATTTTAGGAAGAAGTTAGAGGTGGCAAAAAAAAAAAGCGCGCCTATTTGAGGTATTATATACGTTATTTGGAGACATTAATTCTTAGAGAATAATTTTCCATTTTACTAGGGAGTAAGGAAACTGAAAAGAATGCATAACAAAAGAAATAGCTTCCTGCTTGGGATATAGTTCCATAGGCCCTATCTAGAGGATCCTTGAACCCATGGCTAAGTCAGGGACAGACAAGGGGATCTGCCTGCAAAAGGTAGATCTTGCCTTGCATCCAGAGTTTCTCCTGTCGAATGGTGTGTCCTGAGATGTAGGTTCCAAGTCACGCAGGTGTGGTGCAAGATGTGGTACTTCTGGGCCATCAAGCGACCCTCTTCTCTCCAGGTTGCCTGGCCTGGTGCTTGCTGAGCAGCGTAGTGTGAGCCCAGCATCCCATCTCTGGTACTGGCCAGTAGCTGATGCCTAGGGAACGGGATAGAGACCACGTCATTTCCTTCCTTCAAACACTGCACCTGATTTTTTGTAGTGCAGGGAGTTTCTGAGCCCAAGGTGGCACCTCTGTACTTAACAGCTGTTGGGGGATTTTGCTTCTGTGGGTTTATCCAGGCAATCTTTTGCACCCATGTAAACTTTAAGCATCCACAGCATCCATGTTCTGCAGCTCAGCTCTACATGAACTGAAGAACCGCTTCACTGTCTTTACATCAAATCTGCAACCTGATAGCTTAGTATCTCATACTAGACAAGAGCTATTGACCCCTATTCACCTCCTTCAAGTCACTGGGGATTTGGTGAATCAAATCTGGGATTCTCTGCTTCTACAGAAACTGACTTTTCAGACAAGGTGTAAAACCAAGAGTCAGTCCCAGGTGATTAAGGAGCAAGCTGGGATGTTTCAGGAAGTCTTCAGAGGGCTGCTGGGGTTGGTTGCTTTGTCTCCTGTTGCAGCAAGTCCTTCTGAAGCTCTCCCACCCCGGCGAGAGCGTAGGTCCTGCCCAGAGTCTAATTCGATACGGACAAGGCTGAATGCACAAAAGCAGACATAGGTCCGAGGAGTGCTGGACCCTGGGCTTTTGTGGACAACTGAAGATCTGGGAAGGAGATGGAGCTGTTTAGCACTCAAGGAAAGGGGCGAGCAGCGGCTGATATTGAGGGACAGCACAATCCAATGGAAAGGTTTTCAGTCTGGAGCTCCAGGATGCCTGGGGTTTCATCCCAGCAGTAACCCGTGCCGGCTGGATTGTGTTGGCTTTCACATTTCTCCCCTCGTACAAAATAGAGAGGCTGATACTGATTCACATTCAGAAAGTGCTGTGAAAGCTATAGATGAAAAGTGCAATGGAAAAGTTAAGCAATATTAATGGTAATGAAGCCACAAGCTTCTCCAAATAGAAGATGCTAAAAAGTACAAAGTGCTATTACATTTTTATTAAAAATGTTATAGCCAGGTACTCTCCCCCTTTCATTGAATGTGTCCAACTTCCTTCCTCGGTGATGGAAATTGAATTATTTGCAGTGTTTTGTACTGAAATTTTTTATTATATTCTAAAAAAAAAAAAAAAAAAAAATACTACTAATATAGATCCAATAATTAAATTGCCACCAGAAGGTGATAAGTCATGAATGGAGCAAACAAAGAGAATAAAAGGGAAGAGGAATACAAAGAAATGTATTATATGACCAGCATATGGAATATTAAAAGGAATAAAGAAAACATAAACCTGATAATAAAGTCAGAGTAATGACTCTGACAGTTTATGTTCAAGGCACCATCTGGGCAAAGAAATGTTTTTCAAATTGCTGGTGTAACTCTTGCCCTCCTGAACTTCAGGACAGAATTTTCCTCTGATCTGCATTTTCGGAAGTTCCCACTTCACTGTGACTAGCTACTGCTCCTGAAGGTATTTTGTACCCACAAAGTTCAAGGAGCTCCGCTTGTGTGTCTGTTGCTTTATCCTCTTTTTCTTCTGGCTTTGTGGGAGAAGAGCAGAGGAGGAAGGGTTAAGGGCTGGTGGGATGTCCCCAGCTGTGTTCAGTGAGATTTTAGGCCCCGATGCAGGTGATAAAAGGGGAGAGACAGGAGGGCAGAGTGTTGGGCTGGGTTGGGCATCTTGCTGTTAGGCCTTGGGGAAAGGAAGGGTGGTGGTCCTGTTGTGGCTCGTGCTAGAGGAGGTTTTTAGGGTGAGATCCTTGCTTCTGGGCAGCCTGTGCTTGTAGTGGAGGCAGCTGGCTGTGGGCTGGTTTGATACCTTCCATAGGGCTGGTATGTCAGGGGAAAGCAAGACCTGTTTTATAGTGTGTTTTAGAGCAGCTTCAGGATAGTGCTCATGTCCTGGCTGAAACTGTGCTGGGGATCTGCCCCACGCGCTGGGACAGTAGGATACGATGCTTTTTGCTCCCTCTTGCTGCCTTCTGTCTGGGACCAATCCCTTTGTGCCTTGAGACACAGCAGCCAATATTGCAAAGCTAATTTTCCAGCTCTCAGGCCTTTGCAGATATTCCCATTAAGTTAGGATCCTTAGCTGACTGCTTTAGGGCATATTTCTTGCTACTTTAGGCTTCTTAATCTTACTACTTTAGGCTTCTTAACCACAGCAGAAATCAGGCAGGAAGAGGGAGCTGGTATTAAGGATTATTCAGA
Source organism: Podiceps cristatus (assembly GCA_000699545.1). Classification (NCBI taxonomy): domain Eukaryota; kingdom Metazoa; phylum Chordata; class Aves; order Podicipediformes; family Podicipedidae; genus Podiceps; species Podiceps cristatus. Next base: position 22,990 of record KL258758.1, on the reverse strand, counting down.
TAACCACAAGCTGCATAAAGCTCCATTCATAGAGATGTTTTCATCGACAGGTTTTCATCTGAAAGCTTATGGAAGTGGCTAGAAGTAACCATTCAAATGCTTCCTGTTTCCCAGATAAGCCCTGTAACTCACCCAAGTTTCTAAAGCAAATCAGTGGTGATAAGCAAAGTCTAGACTTCAGGTTTTCTGGATCCATTAGGATATTATGCCTGTGCTTGATACGTGAGTGTGAGGGATGGGCTCCCTTTCAGCTGAGACAGTGCAAGGCTTATAAGGCAAGCAGACCCCGGACTTCCTGAAGCCCTTTGCTATGCTATTGAAAATGGCAAACGGAGAAGCAGCCAAAAAGCAGCAGCGTAAAACAGCATTCTCTCGATGGCAACCAGGGGTTGTGCTGCAGTCTGGGGGGATATGGTGGCAGGTAGTGATGTACCTTGGTAGCCCATGCTCCGCAGCTGGCTTTGCAGAGCAAAGGAGTAGGTGCCCCATTGGCCTGGGTGTGGGGCCTCAGCCCTGCGAGCTGTGGCTGGAAACCTTCTGCAGCAAGTTTTCCCTTGTTTCAATTTGGGCTTGAGATTTGAGCATGAAAGCCAGGAGGATGAGACTTAACCATGACAGAAACCACAGGAGAGCCTGCAATGACAGGTCACAGTGGCTGAACCAGACTGCAAGGCTGGCGTCAGTTTGGTTACTGGGGACTGATGTAGTTTCTTCCGATGTGGCAGACGGTAAATGCTGCAAGGGGCTGTTTGCAGAGACAGAACTTAAAAGTAACAATCGTTCCCAAGTGCATCTCCTTCCACTTGTACTAAGATGTTATTTTGACAGCATAAGAGAAAGGCACAAAGCATTCAGGCTAGGTGATTTTTAGGACCACAGTCTCTCTTGGCCTTCATCCCGACCTGAGCAAAGTAAAAAGCTACTAAATTCTGGAAGGCAAAGGAGAGAATAGCCAGGGAGAAAGAGGAAAGCAGCTTTCCCTGAAGTGCCTGTGAGGGATTTGGTCTTTTGAAACCGATCTATTGAGAGGAGCTATAGCCTCCTCTCAGGGCGGGGAGGGGGTGAATCTATTTGTTCTTATACAATGTGCCAAATATCCAGAAACTTGGATGCAGGAGGAGGTGAAAGTGTTTACGTTTATGTAACAATTGCAAACCACAAACCACCATTTGTTTTCCTCATTACTGAGACTTCTGAGAGCAATATAGGTCCCAGTATAGCCTTTGCAGCATACCATGTGCTGTCTCGCTCGAGCTGGGTCTGGGTTTTCAGTGGAGGACGGGAGGTGGGATGAGCCTGGACCCCCTGGCAGGAGGGGCGATGCCAGCTGCTGGGTGCTCACTGCCTTCAGATGCCCATGTGCTCCACCATCCAGCATTGGGGCAGATGTGTGACCTTCAGATTTATCAAGGTCAGGCATTACCCCAGGATAACTAAGTGATGAGACCCCAACAAGCAGGTCCCTCCTTAGGGTCCGTCTGCAAAGGGTGTAGCAGCAGTAGGAAACACGGAGAGTGAACGTGGGCACCGGCACTGCTACAGAGACGGGCGAAAGGCACGCTGCCTCTGCAGCCTTCCTCGCCTTGGCAGGGCTCTCGGCAGTGGGAGGCAACCGCTCTGCTAAGTTATAATAAACGGTGCTTTTGATCAAATTCGGAGCAATTTCCCTTTAAGAGAATTCCCTTTAAAAAGAATAATAACCCTTTTTTTGAGACCTGAGTATCAGCAGAAGAAGCTGGGCTTGTTTTCACATTTTAGCTGTGAAACAGTATCGGGCGGCACCATCTAATTCCTTTTCTTACAATTCTTTTGTGTCTTTCCTTTTGTAAGCAAAAATGAGCACATTCAGGCATGAGAGAAAGAAGTGAAATCAGATTGTATTGCATTTCTTTGGCATATATGGTGCAATGCAAGAGTTTTTTCTCCCCTTAACTCCTGAAATTTCAGATAGCCTGAGAAAAAAATACCAGGACAGACAAAAATGGGGACTCAGTTTTCCATCTAAATGTTATTTAAAAAATCCCATCGATGTAAGTAGCCTTTTTATGCATTTTTGTTTCTTTTATTATTCTTCAGATCTGTTTTCAGGTGTTCTTTTCTGTGCACTTTCATATGAGTCCATGTCTTATGAAAGTGATGTTTTGTTAATGGAGACCATCAGCAGTTCTACCAGCAGGAACTAAACTGAGTATTTGCTTCCCCAAAACAGCTCTGCTAATTTACTTCAGTCTAAAGTAAAACTGAAAACAAATTCTTTCAGTAAATTGTAAATTCATCCCAAAAAGCAGAACTTCAGGGGAACTAAAACTGCTCAGGTTACATTGGGAAAATGATTTAGGCTGAATAAAAAGAGCAGGGCAAAGCTGTAGGCATGCGTGACACACTGCATTCCAACGCCTTCACAGGGAAATAAATGTTTGGAAATGTTGCAATGTTTCATTCTGAAGTTATTTTTAAGGGAAACTTTTTTGTTTCAAAATGGCATTTTCCATTTAAAAACTGAATCTTCAAAAACAATTTTAAAGAAATAAGGGTCAAACATTCTGAATTATTTGTTTCAGCGCAAATGCAGCATTTCAAGTTAGGCCCTAAATGAGTTTTTTTCAGGGAGTTGAATCCTTCCTCCTGCAAATGTTCTGTTTTAGTTTGACTCATGCATAATTTTCCCCATGAAATTTTGGGTTTTGCAACATAACAGAAAAGCCGCTTTTTATGCCTCCACCTGCCAAAGCCTCGGTTATCCAGCCCTCACACATGCACACCACTTTTAGCGGATGCTGAAGCCTGGCCAAAATCATTCTCTGCTTCTTCATTCCCCAGCACTCCAGAGAGCTTTGCCAATGTGGCATAATGCCAACCTGTGCTCCACCGTCTTCCCATTCTTCAGTCCCTGGTGAAGTTGTTCAAGGAGCCTCATTCCTTACCCACTGCCCATTTATCCATTCCCAAATGACCAATCCTAGCACATGGCCTGCAGCATGGTTCCCCCTTGCAGACATGGTTTCCCATACTCAATCCCGTGCACCCCTCACCATACCAAAAAGCGGATGGTGTTCACAGCAAACTCACTGGTACTATGGCTGAATGGTGCTGTGTTGGGATTCAGTGGGTTTGTGACGTGGGGTTAAGGTAAGCCCCCTTATGCAGTCAAGGTCCCTTGGAATCTCATCTCTAAATGGGGCCTCTGGGCTTAGTTCCAGTTGCTGGACTCATCCTGCCACTGCAGTGCTCCCCAACCCCTTCCTGCCTCTGCTCCAAAGGCACTGCACTGCACCTCTTCACACCAGCCAAAGAAACCCGTGTACTTTTCTAGTGTCTACCAGCATTGCTCCAAGACCTAGACAAGTCTCAGGATGAGGCAATAGGCAGCTCAGCTGCAGCCACTAAGATCCAGCTCAGAGCTGGTCTGACAAACATTGGCTGATAAACCCATCCTTAGTAGGGTGAAGGGTGTGTAGGTGTGAGAAAGCGAGATTAGTCATTCTAATCATAGGTTAGGAGATGCTCTTAGGATCTGGTACATCACCATTTCATCCATCCTCAATCTGAAGTAAAATTCTGGCTCCTTCTGAAGCATCTATTATGTTGTAGTGGTAGAGATGGCTTTCTCTCCCTCTTCCCCTGGTTCATTCTGGGCAGATACCTGGTATTTTATCCTCTCAGCAGCAAAAATGTGGGGCTTTCACAGAGAGCTTGAAATAATTTTTAAGTTGTAGAAGTTTTGCAGACATAACTTTCTCCTTTCTTAGTAGGAAAACACTGTATTTTTCAAACATAAAAAGAAGTTGCTCTTAACCCAGGAGGTACCTCCTAAGAGCCACTTCCCAAGTTTTCCCCATCTCTGATTATACAGTCTTGCCGTGAATCAGGCCAGCACAGCTTTCTCCAGCATAGCCTCACTTGAGGTGGCAAAAGGCAGTACATAAACTTGAGCATTGGTAGAAGTTTAAGGGCAACAGTTTTAACAAATGAGGGGGGCTGCTCTGCCGTACACCATGGCAAAGGGTTATTTCTAAAGGCATTGCATAAAATCGCCATGCAGCATTTCTTTGCTTTTACCTACCCTCCCTCACCTGACTGCCCACAAGCAGCTGGGAACTCCCTTGTTTTGGGTTTTCAGAATTGGGAAAATATGGATTTCAGCCCTTGTCAGACTCCCCCAGACAAGTCATTGCTCTATGCCTCAGTTTCCCCAAGGGAAAAAATAACATAAAGATACCAGTGCCCTCTGGTGAAGTGATGAAAAAAAGCTGTGGAAGTATCCAAATGAAAAATTAGTGAGAAAATTACATACGAAAATGAATCTGAAACTCTATTATTATGTCCTCTGTCCTCTCCTCTATGCCAATTATTTTATGTGGTGCAAGGATTAAATACCAGGCTTTTTAAGCCCACCCGTCCCCAGGTACTTGGGTGATTTTGGGATTCTAAGAATAACCGTGTTCACCTCTGATCTAGTTTCTTCAGTCTGGTTGTTCCCTCCTGCTCCTGTTGAGAGGAGATGTCTCTCAGCTCTAAGATTTAACACAACTCATATCATTCAGGAGCTGCTGCTGTGAGATTGCTACCCACAATGAAAGAAATCTCACAGGAACAAATGAACCTAGGAGACTTCTGCAGAGCAAGGCAAAGCCCCAGAGATATTCGGGGGCTGCAGTGAATCAAAGCTGCCCTCCTCATCCGGCTCCCCCCGATCAGTAAATCTCAGCTTTGCTAGCCTGCCTCTGATCCCGGGGTGCTTCTGCTTGACATTACCTGCATTCACACCATTGCCATGAAGAGCTGGGATGTGGGTTAAGTTTTGGGTGTGCCTCATGTTCTTAACGGACGCTTGTAAAACCTGCCGTGTGCTTTCACACCCTCGTTCGGCAGGCAAAGATTTCTTTGGCTTTGCAGAAGCGGACAAGAAAGAACAGGGAGAGAAAAATCCTTCCCAGCTGCCCCATGTCCCTTCACAATAAAGTACTAAAAAGAAATTTCTCTCTTTTTTTTTTTTTTTTTTTTTTTTTTTCTGGTGAGAGCCATAAAAAAAAAATTTTTTTTTTTTTTTTTTTTTTTTTTTTTTTTACTGGTGAGAGCCAGTCACAGTCCAGGAGAGAGAAGAGTTTTTTCCACTCCCTCCCAAGCCCCACAGTCTTATTGTTCGTGCAGCGCTCAATGTCCAAAATACCAAAGGGGCTGGCAAGGGCTGCTGGAGGCAACTTCTGCATGGAACTCAACGGCAGCGGAGCGTGAAGGAAGAGCAGCCCGCGCTGGCCAGCGAGGCAGAACGCGCCAGCACACCCCTGACAGTGCCCTCCCTGCCGTTATTATCACACAAGGGGAGACAGGGATTTTTGTCAGCTGCTCAGAGGGGAATGCGAGGGCTGCATCTGCCTTCTGTCGCCTGCATCCTTCGGTTGGGGCAGGGGATGAGAGCCTGTTTACTGATGGCAAAGAGGGACTGGTGACTGCTGTTGATCTGAGAATGTTACTTATCGATTTTCCTGGGGTGCCTGGAGGTAGATATTGTGTAAGCAATGGTTTAATTGCATATATATGCAGATAATGCTGTTCATTTGCCATCCTGGAGCGCTGTAATGAAAAATGTGTTCAGGCAGAGTGACTGCAGGTATGCAGCCTTCTTCACTGTTGGATAAGAAGCTTTACAGAACTGATATAAATAAATAAATAATATTGTCAGGACCCGAAGTTCTAGACATTTTTGGACTCTGAAGACATATGCTTAATTTAGCCCTGCAGTAAGTCCAGGTACATGCCCAAATACAGCTGATTAGCCAATGGGGCACGCACTTAATTAATCTACGGAGTGATGAAGTCTGCATGCAGAGCAAGTGTGCAATTGTGCATCTGTTTTGTAGATGGATTTGCACACCTCTTGTGCTATACAAGTCTTTCAGTGATACAGCAGTTCCTGAGTACACATGCAGAGGAAGATGTTATCTGCTGCCACCACCCACAAGCCTGGTACTCAAAATAAACTCCAGACTGGTGAGACTCTACTCTAAATTCTGTGTTGGTCTATACCATACATATCGGCACCTGTAATTCTGTATATGTCCATGCCTGCATACAGACGTCTTTCTTTTGTGCTTTTTATGGAGCTGAACAAAATGCATGCAGTGAATTGGGGTGGAAATCTGCCAGCTTTGGTCTTATCAACTTATGTGACTGCATCTGCAAGTGGTACAGGCACATGGCATCCCTTCACCCATCCTGAAGTGCAGCCACCCCAGGCCTGGGCTGAAAAAAAAGGTTTTTCCATGCATTACAGTCCCGCACAAAAGTGTAGGACAGGAAATGAAGGATGTGCCTTCCAATTTATCAACACACACTGTTGTGTAGGAGTGGTGGATGCTGAAGTGATGAACTGAAACATAGCAGGAATTGAATTCATCTCTAGAAACAAGCAGAGGTCAAAAAGAGAAGACTTAACCCAAACCTTGTTTAAAAATTTTAACTTGAACCAAATATCCGTCCAATTACTTTCCACATTCACAAGTTTTCTTTCCCTGTCTGTTTACTCCAAGTGCTCTCTGAAGCACAAAAAAAGCAGTGAAAGCCAGTGAACACAACTGCCAGGGGCTGTGCCTCTCCAGCTTCCTGACCAAATCTTTTGAAAAACCTCGGCAGAATGGTCTCCAGCAAATCCTTTGCAAATGCTGTGCTTCACTCCAAGCCCACTGGGGTAAAATGGAGGAGTTTAGTAAATGCCACAGGGATATGCAGGGCAGGAGGAACCAAACTCGCAAGCTGCGGACATCCTCATCAGCAAGCTGCAGCGGTTTGATTAAATCCTTCCAAGCAGCCGGAGGTAATAACACCATGAATAGAGCTTCCTAATTTCATTTCCCCAGCACCACAGAGCAGGTATATTTCCATACACAGGTGCAGGACCTTTGCTGCACTGGCTTTAATAATCATTAGAGGTGAAGGCAGGGCTTACCCTACGTGTCACTGAAAATTTGGGAGTTAAATTCAAGACATCAAATCCCTCTTACTAGTGCTTCTGCAGTGGCACGGAGAGCAGGGTGGTGGGCACTGAGAATGATTGATGGTATTTCTGACCAAATGGAGAATGGTGATGTATGGACAAGCCACTGTCCAAGCCATGCATGCTATACTGGAGAAAAATAAATGGATTCAGTTTCAGACCTCTTGGAAGGTGCTGGCCAAAGCCTTTCATTAAGTTAACCTCTTGGATGTGGGCTGTCAAAATATTTTAACATCTGCCTGTGACCTCCAAGCATTTTCCTTTCCCTTCACTGCCTGCTCCAGCCCCAGACCTCCCTTGCAGTCAAAACTGACAGCATTAGCCATTAGAATCACTCTTTGAATTAATTACCCAGAAATACGCTTTCAAATCTTCCACTCCATGTAACAGCAAATTAAAGGGCAGCCTGGGTGGGGTTTTACACGTCCTGCTTTGGCTGCCCCTTTCCAGCTAATGTGGCCATTAACACCCCAGCTGCGGTGTCGGCTGCTGCTCTCCCTTCCCTGCTCCACGCTTGCTGAGAAAAAAAGGCAGAAAGTGCTTTTATTTTCCAAACTTTTAAAGTAAGTAAGGTCAACACAGCATTGATGGAAAGACTAGAGGGGTGGTCTGGGAGACAGAGGTCCCTGATGAAGTAGGGCCTGGCCTCGTATCTGGGTAGAGACCCTGGGATATTCCTGTCATTCAGGTGCCCCGACAGTGCCCCGGCAGCTCCGTTTCCCATTTCTCCATTCCTCACTGCCCTACAACTAAGCTCTCACCAGCAAAAAGCATGTCAGGCTGGTACCCAGGCTTGGCAAGGGGGATGTGTGACCAGAGGAAGTGATCCTTGGCAGCACTGAGGCATCTCCTTCTCCTTTTCTGCAAGCTGCCCAGGGGGACACGCAGAGCGAAGGGACAACTCGTAGCATAAGTACCTCATTGCTGATGACTGTTGCTTGTTGCTCAAAGTTTGTTTGTTTCTGGAGCAATAAGCAGTAACACACTAAGCTCTGACCTTCTCCAAATCATTCCCATCCCTTCAGCAGCCAAATTTTTCTCAGATCAAGGCACTGATGAGATGATCCCCCAAACATGCGCACAAGTAGTGCCCAGGCGTGTGTGTAGCCCAACATTAGTTCTGTGTTTGCTCTCCCATTTAATCTGCATTTTTCTCATACTAAGGATCAAGCAGAGAAGCCTGGCAAATAGTTTGCATCATTAATTTAGGACCTTTGTGAAATATTTTTCAGGTATTTAGAATTTTTTTTAAGGCACATGTTTAAAATTCAGACTCAGTTGAATGCCTAACTTGTATAAAGACTTGCCACAGAATTACCACAGTTCAATCCATACTCATTCCTGCCCACAAAATTGGCAAAAATCCCCTCCAAAGCAAGTAACCTGACATTGATTGACATGCTTTTCCTCTTGTGTTTTCTTGAACCACTGAGATCCATTGCACTCTGCTGATGGTTTAGATACAAACATCACCTTGTCTGAAGGCGGGCAATTAGCTTTTCCTCAGTGGGTAACTCTTCCCCCACACGCTCTGCCTGACAGCCCCTATTCCCACATGGGCCCAGTAAAACCAGAAGGCTGTCTTTAGCTCAGCGAGGGGGCTCCAGACAGGTGCCCCCAGGGGTGGAGAGGGATCGACAGGTACCTGCAAGGATTGAGTGGCCTCAGGGAGTTAGAGGAAGCTGTGGGAATGAGACCTGCAGCTGCAGCAGCAGAAGAGGAATAAATGAAGGGCGTCGTTTCTGCCAGTCCTGCTAGGTGATGTGATTGCTAGAAATGGTTAAGATAATTTTCACCCACTTTCTTCTTCCCCACACTCCCTCCACACTTGATTTTTGTCTTTCCTAGAACAGCCTCTGGCAAACACTCCCTTTGCAAACACTCCCTCTGCAGAGCTAGCGGAAGGGAGCAGGGCTCCATGAAGCAGAAGAAGAGAAATCAAAGGACTTGGGGAGAGAAGGGAAAATAAATAAATAAAAGGGCTTGTTTATCTTTTTATTAATAGCAGAGTAGTGTTCCCAAGGGGACAGGCCAACTGCGACTCTAATCCAGCCATGCAAAGCTGCATCTCTGACTGTTTGGTTTGTGTTTCTTTTTTCTCTTCTCTTTTCCAGGGTTAATTACTGGGAAAGAAAAGTGAGACGTTTAATTCTCACCTCCTCAGATCTCCCCCTCCTTCCCTAGTGAACTACACACAACGTGAGTGTTTGCCCTCAGAGCACAGAGCCAAAGCCAAGCTGTTCCAGTTGCTGCCACATCTGTCCAGGCTCAGTGACACTCCCAGGCTGTACGTGAAGGGGAACGGGGCCAAATTTGCCACACTGCATGTACAGTGAGTCAGTTAATGACAAACGGGGTGGTTTTAATTTGTGTTTGTCTGAAGGAACATTCAGCTGGGTCAATGATATTGCCCTGCTCTCACCCAGGGAAAATGAACATAACTTACACATAGCCTGGCAGTGAGATGGCCTCCTGACGTGTCTTGAAATGGAGGCAGGAGGAGCTAGCTGTGATGGGCTGATAGGCTTTGAAATGCATCCCAGGGAAGGGAACATAAGAGGACTGATACTCACATGAAAGGTGGCCCTGGCCTGCTGTAGCTGCGATAGCAGTGCAGAATGCTGGCCAGTTTAATGACACCATCCTGCTGCAGTGATGTCCACCAAGGACTTGCTCACCATCCCCAAAGCCCTGCCACAGCAGGACCCTGCACGCTGGAGTCTCTGAAGCATATTTTGTGCTTGGGCTCTGGGCAGGAAGCTGGAGACTTTTATTTCAGGATATCTGAGGGAGGGTTTTCAAAGGCATATCTCATCAAAAGTCAAAAGGAATGAAGAACCTGACCTCCTTGCGAGCAGCTCAGCCTCTCTTCCCCAGCTGCTCTGGCTTCCCTTTCAGGACAGCAAAGCCTTATCCGTCCTGCTTGGTAATGAATCTGGTTTGTAGTCATCAGAGGTTTTCTTGAAAGAAGCAGTCCAGTGGTCACTTTGGATGTCCAAGTCCACCTTTAGCTGTGGCACGGCTAGGAGCTGCAGCAAAGTTGGTGTGTAGAGACGAGGTCAGCCTTGAGATGTGTCACAGCAGTTATATTAATTAAATGAAGTAGCAGTGGTTTTGTCAGGGTCTCACAGCCTCCTCCAACCCACCTCTCCTCAGGTGACCAGTCTCGTCATGAAGCCCTGTGGCTCCCTGAGCAGATTATCAGCATCTGACCTTCTGCACAAGAACAGATGGCAAGTGGTTTTGAATGAGTATCCCCAAATATGCAGTGGGAAGTGGAATTTCCCAGAAGTCGTGGTGAAGGGAGAAGAAAGGGCTGGTCTGAAGTGTTTTTTAAAGCTCCTAATTGGGGTAAGGAGAAAAGCAAGAAAGAGTAAGTGCTCAGGTGGGGAAAGAGGAAGGAAAAACTGCATCTTAGTGCCTAGGATACAGTACGTCTCTGAAACTGCTGAGAGGGATGTAGTCGTCTCTGCAAATCAAGATGAGCTGGCTGGCCAATGAAGCATGCCCGGCATTTTATTTCTCATATTGTTTGGAGATAGGGATTCAGCTGAGTGCATTCAGCAAATAAAGATCAAATAACCTGCTGTGAATAATGTTTTAAACCCGGGTTCCTATCAGGATCTAGTTATAAGCCCATATACTCCGTTGGATAAAAAATAAGTTACACATGGCTGGAGGCAGTATTACTTTCTATGGAAGATGAAATCTGTTTTGAAATAGAAAATGTTTAGTGATTCCCCCCTCCTCTTTTTATTTTTTTGGAAGGGCTAAACCACATAAAGTAGCGTGACAGAGTGGGTCCACCAATATTTCACCCACCACCTCTGGGTCCAGAGCTAAGGATTTATGCTAGAAGAGGGGGTGAGCCCCAGGAGGAGAGGCGAGGTGGGGCCCACGTTGCCAGCCGATTTGGCTGTTTTGCTTGGAATCAAGCTAACCTCTATTGCACTAAGCTCCTTAGCTGTGCAGAGAAACAAGCCCCTGATGAGCTGATCCTTTGCTTGCGTGATGATAATCAACGCCTTGGCTGCCAGCCATGGGAAAAACCACGAGTTGCTGCTGTTCTCTCTCCGGAGCGTGCGTACCTGAACCAGCTCACGGCTGTATGGTGTAGGGGAATTTCTACTGAGTTCTTTGGGCCAGATGTAAATGCTGATGCTTGCTTTTGAATAGCACCGCACTGCACAATAGTCCTGCTTAGTTTAATAAAGGTGTGGATGGAGAAAAGTACTTTTCCACAGCAACATAGCAATGTAGTCCATTTTTTTTTCAAGGAGAACCAGCAATACCCCATTGCTGAATGTGGAATAACACACTAGAAAAATAGAAAATGGCTACCAAAAATTGTCATAGGTATTTCAGAACTACTTTCCTTTGACTGTGGCATTTCACTTGACCCTGTTGTTTTATTTTCCTTTCTCTGTCCTTCACCTTTTCTCACATGAGCCAAAGCTTCTGCTTTTTAATGGGTCTCTAAGAGTTGCAAAAAATCTACATAAACCCTTGGTATTCCCTCTTCAATAGTCCTTCACCCAGACAGATGGTTGAAAATTTTCACTCTAAACTGTTGCGGAGTTTTTTTCGGGTTTTTTTTTGTTTTTTTTTTTTTTTTTTAAAAGACATGTTTATTGTGTAAAGTATCTGCTTTGCAGCAAAACCTTCAATTATTCCTCAGAAAAACAAATATTAATAAATGAAAACATTTTGACTGCAACCCTAAATACTTCAGCCAAAAAAAAAAAAATCCAATCCCCAGTGTATGTGTGTTTGCGTCTCTATTAAAACACTGTGATTTGGAAATGCTGCCACACAGGGGATTTTGTCAGAGGAATTCTTGTTCTCATTCCCCACCATGGACTGAATGTCCTAAATCTGCGCCTCCTCCATGGTGGGACAGAGTCCTGGGGGCATTGCCTCCCCGCGCTGAAGGAGGAAGCCCTCAGAGAAGGAGCGTGACCAGGAGGTCTCACCTGCAAAGAGAGCGAGAGCCTGAAGTGGCTGAAGTCTGACTTGCATGAAATACCACAAGGACATTACTAATATATCTCTGCTTCTGGCTATGCTATTTCAGGGTCTGAATTTCCTTTAGAATACTGAATTTGGAAAAAAGCCATGCTTTTTGTAGTTCCATTGATAGTTTTTGCAGGGAGTTGAACGTTGCTCAGCCAGCTTTAGTCACCACGATTTCTGGTTAAATCTCTGTTTAGCTGCCCACCTCAGGTACCTTTCTCAACACAAGCCTGAAGATTCAAACACAGGTGACCAGGATGTGTCTCCTTTGTTTCAGGAGTGGCAAGGGAAGCCCAACTTTTAACCCTCACGTACTGCTCTGCAGCTATTGAGTACAGACTACTGGAGCCTTATGCTGGATGCTGAGAAGATGGGACATATTCCTGCTCATAAGAAAGTGTTCATATTTGCTTATTCATGAAGTTCAAAATGTTCTGCAAAGCATAAATGGAAAAATGGACAGTTTTCAAGTCTACAGGCAAGCACTAAGAACATGGGAAGGAAAATGAGACACATTTCTTCACTCCTTCCAGACTGAGTGAGTGATGGAAAGGAGAAAGGGGCTGCACGTGTACTTGTCCCCACTGACACAGACTTATTCTGCCTATGCTTGAGGCTGACCAGCACCCATCTCACTGCAGTTCCGTGGCATGGAGCCCAAGCAGCTAAATGAACTCAGCCTGTCAGCACAGCATATTAGCTCTGGCCCAACGCCATCCTGATGTGGTCATGCAATTTCTGGTCAGCTCAGCATCTTCTCAGTGCTTGCTCACATCTCCTCAGCAGACCCAAAGCAGCCGTCTTTCATGCCTCGCTCCTTCTCTCTCAACCCACAGGGTTTCATCTGCATATTTACAAGACAAACTGACCTTCCTAGTTTACCATGAAAATAATTTTAATGATGAATAAATGGAAGGTGTCTAGAAAATTTAAGAAGCCTCAGAGTATTTCTCCTAATGTAACTCAGGCCTAAAATGTTCCTGTTGGGATAAATGGCAATACATCCCCTGCTTCTAGTCTGCAACTTAAAAAGCAACCCCCAATTTTCCAGCAATAGAGCGAGCTGTGAGGCCTGGAGAAGTATAGCAGTCTTGATTACAGCTTTGTTGAAAAACATTGTTCTGAGACGTCTGGAGACCAGATAATAGGCACTGTTTTAGTTTAAAATAAGAGGCATTTCATGAATAAAGCTTTCCAGTGCGCAGAGACAGGGGAATATTGAAACCGTCTGTTGGTGCTCTCTAGACTTGCTTGTCTAGATTGTATTGTTATTATGTTTTCCCCAGAAGTCCCACTTTTGGAGAAGCCGCACCATCAGGCCCTTGCTGCAGATCCAGCGAGACAGTAGTGCTAGCTGAGAGAAACTTAAATACATGGAGAAGGAAGAAGACTTTGTAGATTTGACCCTTGTATTACTGGATTAAGCAGATTTTTGTTGCCTTTTTTCACTTGCTACTGTGTTCCAGTTACACATCATAACTACTCACTTCTATTTGCATTTTATCTTTTCCGAGTTTGAGCTTAGTCTGTTTTCATCATGAGTAGTCTGATGCTCAGGCATGTTTTACTGCAGGAATATAGTTGTTCTTAAAGGCATGGTAGTGGAATATCTTGTAAGTGCCCAGCTTTCCTATGAATTACTGCAGATCACCCACAGCCTGGCAGGAAACATGAGTTTCATGGCATAGTTTGAGAGCTGGTGTTGAAGAGGTCTGGAGAAGATCTGTTTCCAAGTGTCCGCTTAATGAAAGGAAGGTTTTTTCCTGGAATGCAGGGAAGCCCAGGGAGACAATGTCTGATGGTCCTCTGACTCCCATGGAGAAGAAACCCTCAAGCCTCCAGCCATGAAACACTGAAAGAAGAAGCAGAGCCTGATCCTGGCATAGAGCTGAGCACAGAAAGAAGAAGTGAAGGCCAGGCACATAGCACCTCTGTTCTTGCACATCAGGTCCTAAACACAGACATCTCTGGGATTAAACAAAATAAAAAGTTTTCCTTGAGTCAATAATAGACGTTATTATCCTTCCATTATCACTTCAGTACCTGGCTAATGCCAAAGATGTCAAACAATATCAGTCATATATCTAATATTTTCTACCGAGCTTCCAGCTAAACTCGGAAGGAGCAGATTAAGACGCCACCTTCAGCCTGCAATGGCAGAAGTCACCTCTTTAAGTGAATCAGCAGCACTGGAGACAGTAAAAAGCAAATCCGATGCAAGTTTTGGAACAACCACATGTATCACCAGCCTCAGCAGAGCCACTTCATCATTGTTTGTATTGAGTTGGTTTTGCTGCCTGGGGATCACTCAAACAGACCTTAAAATCTGCTAGCAACCAATTGCATTTGAACATTTCTGATTTAATAATGAATATCGTCTGCTTTTCATTAGGGATGTGCAGCTTCCAGACTTCCTGATATGAATCCAGAAGAGCTGGCAATAAAGGGAAACCAACAGCTCATGCATAATGGAGCTGGTTTTTATGCCGACACAGCTCTCTCTTTCTAATTTTTTTTGTGAGTGGATGTAGGGCTCCCAGGGGACTAATTGTGTTGGACAGCAGGTTTTGTGCAAGGTTCATGCCATTCCCCCATCCAGGTTCATGCACTTCCCATCTGACCAATGTCAGCCTCTGCAATTCCAGTTCTTGGTGTCCCACCTGAGGGATACATTTCAGTGCCTCTTCATCTACCTAAGTTGCTCACCATGCTATTTGCTCACCTCTGACACAAACTTCTGCCCCTCTGACACAAACTTCTGTCACCTCTGACACAAACTTCTGCCCACTCCTTTCAGAACGTGGCAGTGTACAGACCGGCCAAGCTGCTTCTTTATCTTGTACTGGTCTGTCCCCGGGGCTCTTCCATGATGTTTCTCCTGCCTCTGCTCTGCTAGTACCTTGCCAACTTTCAGGGTCTAAGTAAATATGATCATTTATATTTTGGGATGAAGTACAAGATCCTGACTTAGTGGCCTGGGGAGGGGGTGAAAAATACCTTGTTCACACTGTCTCTTTAAACTATCCACTTCAACTGAGAAATCTCCCAAGTGTGTGTTTTCCAATGAAGAAATGCACGTGCTTTGTTTCAAACATGAAGTTTTATGCTCAGTTCAAATAACTGTGGTTTAATGCCTCACCCACAACTCAGTGCCTGTGATGTTGTCGTTACTTTCCTGTGAGTCTCCAATACAAGCTAAACCCTGCATCTCCCTTGCCGAGGACTTCTGTTCTTCTTCCCAGCTCAGCTACAAGCATGTCATTGCATGATGTGGGGAGACAGCACAGTCTAAAGATCAGACGTTGGGGCCTTTGCTGCTTACTGGGTTGAATGACCATTACCCTTCTGTGGGCCATGCCTTCCTCCCTCTCTACAACAGAGTTCACATCTTCTTCCCCAAGAGCTGGGAGAGTCACAAAAGAGAGCAGCACACACGACAGCCATGAGGATACCTGTTGGCCATGGCAGGCAGCCAGACAGGCACAACACTCATGCTTGGAAAGAGAGTCATGAAACACCACGGAGAAATACATAAGCACCCATCTAGAAAAATGCTGAGCAATTCAGAATGGAAACAGCCTAAACAAATTGTCTCTTGAGGAGGAAAGCAAAAATATGACCTTCGGTTTCTGTATGCAAGGGGTTGGATTCATCTCACTTCTACAAGGCAGACATTTCTATTTGAGCTAGGCACCCCAGGCTCCAATTATAGCCAAGGCGAGACACAGGCACTCATCCTAATGGCTGTATTAGGATGAGATGAACTGCACTTTAAAATGCCTGTTTTCTTTCTGGCCTGTAAAATAAACCTATGACAAGTGGATCAGTTCTCTGAACAGGAAGATGAAATGAATCCCATCCCAGATTTCTGGGTACGTCAGTGCAGCACTGTCCACCCTCCTACAGTTTGATACTGGGTTAGTTATAAAAGAGTCCACAGTTTTCATAAACTGGATTCTTGAGTGCAGCTTCTGGAATTTTTAGCCAGATGAGGCAGATGGTAGCATAAAATACCTGGTAGATGTCTCTATAGATTAAGGCCCTTTGAACATTTCCACAACTGTCAATCTTGTTTTCTTGTCTTTCCTGCAACAAACAACCGGCTAAATTTCATGTTAGCTAATGCCAAATTGTACCTTGATTTTATAAACCCCTTTACATCTTGAGACACTGGTCATTATGGGTGACAGCGGTAGAGATGGACTTTTTGAGTCGAATTTATTACAGCATAAGGTAAGCCTATCAGACCAAGTCTACATTCCTCAGTAGGAGTGAAATGCAGTGTGAGCCACAGAGCAAAACACACCTCAGTCTGACACTGTGCACTACCTATGGAGAAGTCGGTCCTATCTCTGTCCTTGGTCCATGTGACCACCCAGTTCTGGAATCAAATAATGCTTTGAGGGACATTTTTAAGGTCTAGAGACTTTCTGATCCCAGGAGTCCACAGATCAAAGGCTGAAACCCATCATGGCAGGCTAACAGCCTCTTCTCAACAGACATCTCTTCTCAGCACCTTTCTCAGTTTAAACTACTTTGTCTTGACTCTGAGTAACCATAACCTGTACAAAATATCCCATACACAGTCTTACTACTGCCTTGCAGAATAGCATCTGGACTTCCCTGTTTCTCATGGAAACACTTGTTCTGATGAGATTTCTTCTGTTGTGACTGCCTAGTAACTCTGAGTCTCCCAACAGAAAGATTTCCAAAGGACAGGGATCCCCTTTTCCCTCCCTAGCTCTGCAGTAGAAATTCTTACTTACGTAGCACCCAACTCCAGGACTTTGCACTATTATGTTTATATCACATTTACTTCTGCTTCCAGTTGCATTGCGCTCTCTATGTGTGCAGCCGAGCCCCAGCTCTGCTCCTGCCCCTGTCCAGCCCCCACGCACCAGCCTGTGCCACCCAGTCGGTCTTTCCCCACCGAAACCCAGCAGGGCCCAGCCTGCAGCCACGGAGTTAATTGGAGGCAGCGATAATACGGGAGTTAATTAATCCCACCAAGCCAACGGCAAGAGCTTCCTGATTTGTCATTGCTGCTCTCAGCAGGTCTGATGAGACCCTCCCACCAGGATGGGACCTCATCCTGGCCAGCCGCCACTAATAGTGGGAATTCACCCACCTCGCTGCAGAGCTGACATTTAAGTTCTTCCTCCCCTCTGCTCCCTCACACAGCTCCAAAGATCAAGGGCAAGAGGGCGTCATTAAACCTAACCCTGGAATGCTTGACACACACATCTCTCAATGCCAAGCCCCCCCCACCATCCTCAGCCTTGCTAGCATCATGTCAGGCCTCATAATACTTCTTGTTCCCAGGGAATTCACTCCTCCCACTTGAAAATCAGTAAGTGCACTGTCCCTGCTGCAAAGCTTGCTGCTGATGCTGTCTGCATCCTCAATTGCCAGCAAGTTGTAAAACTTCGGTGCGTTTGGATTTTCGCCACTGCACAGCTATAAGCGCTGAGGATAATCAGTCCCTGGTGATCTGCCCAGACTGGGAGACTCCTCCTGATAACCAGCATCTCCTGAAGCTGCCCTTGCAATCTGCTGGCTTCCCTGGTACCAAAGAAAGGTGATGTACTGGAAACTGGGAGCAGTGGGGTCAGGATGGAGACCAGAGCAGGGAAAGGAAAGTGCGAGAGCGCCATTACAGTGCAGCCTGTGGGCAGGCTGCTCCCTGATCACTTGTCTGTGTCCCTGGCTTTGGGGCAACAGAGATCTGACTTTGCTCTGAATTACCACTATCTCATGTCCCTGAATCCAGTTGCGTCCCTTAAAAGCTAGGCTTGTGCCCAGCTGTTTGTTACGGCTTTACAAAGTTTCCTTCACTGCACCTGCTTTCCAGCAGGTTTATTACCAGCAGCTGCTAACAAGCGCTGCTGGCTTGGTGGCTTGTCACAATTCCTGTGTTTATTTGCTTGGGATTTGTGTCGGGTTGGCATGTTGTTGGCGCTAAAAAAAATCTTGATTCAACCCATTGGTTTGAGTAACTGGCAAGGAAGAGCAAATGGGAATGAATAAATTAGCTTAGAAAACAGAAATACCTATGTTCAAAAAAATGAAGTCTTTCAGCTTGTAACCTAGGCAGAGCATCGCTGTGAACGTTAGCTACACTGAACTCGAAGAAGGCACTGGAGCCCGTTCATGCAGCCCTGTTAGTGAATTTGTGCTCTTTGGAAAGAGCCATTAGCATTTGTTTAGTTATTTTCCAGCAGAAGTTGGCAATCTTTAATCTGTGAAATTTCCCATAATTTATTGACACTTACACATCTTTCTTTTCTGCAGAAACACTGCTGGTTTTAATTAGCGCAAATTAATCAATAGCAGGGGGGCCACACTGAGTTCCAGTGAAAGGCAGGTGAGGAGCGGCGGTTGCATGCTAAACACAGCGATACGTAAACCTCACAACTGGAGACGACGCCTCGCGGAGCTGCACTGTGCAGCGGGGCAGGTGTAGCAGGCAGGAGTAAGCACAGCTCTGGATCCGCAGCTCAGCGTATGTCATGCAATGAAAATGCATGCTTTTAATTATGATTTCAAAACTTTAATAAGTGTGTGTGTGTGTGTGTTACAAGTTCCCCCTGTGCCTGCTCCACAGAGGATGAGAGATGTTTCAGCTCTTGCTTGCCATGGCTTGGGGTCATTTGGGTTTTTTTAATCTCAAGCTATGGAATTGCATCTGGTCATTCTGGAAAGCTTGTTTTTCCTGGGTTGCTCAGCCAGAGAATGTCTTGGTGACACCTGCAGACAGTAGCAGTGCATGCATCTGTGTGGGGATCTGCACATGTCCCTGGTCTCAGCTTCCTCACCCACTCCTGCTGCTGTGCCCACTTCTGCAGGTACTGCCAGAACAAGATGTCCTGGGCCCTTTGGGCTCCCTGGTCCCCTAGGAAAGCTGTGGACTGTTGGCCATTTTCAAAGCACAGCCCTGATGTTTACTGCTATACAGAATCATAGAACAGTTTGGGTTGGAAGGGACATTTAAAGGTCATTGTGTCAGGGCCCCGTCCAACCTGACCTTTAATGTTTCCCGGGATGGGGAATCTACTTACTCTCTGGGCAACCTGGTCCAGTGTTTCACCACTCTCATTGTAAAATATTTCTTCCTTGTATCTAGTCTAAATCTCCCCTCTTTCAGTTTAAAACCATTACCCATTGTCCTATTGCAACAGGCCCTGCTAAAAAGTTTGTCTCCATCTTTCTTATAAGCCCCCTTTAAGTACTGAATGGCTGCAGTGAAGTCTCCCTGGAACCTTCTCCAGGCTGAACAGCCCCAACTCTCTCAGCCTGTCTCATGGCAGAGCTGCTCCCACCCTCTGATCATTTCTGTGCCCTCCTCTGTCCCCGCTCCAACAGGGCCACGTCTCTCCTGTGCTGAGGCCCCAGAGCTGGAGCAGCACTGCAGGGGGGTCTCACCAGAGCAGAGCAGAGGGGCAGAGTCCCCTCCCTTGGCCTGCTGCCCACGCTGCTGGGGATGCAGCCCAGGGTATCTAAGGGGGTGATCACACCACCATCTTAAAGCTGTCAGTGGAAAAAATCAGGGAGTCAGGGAAAAACAGTGGAGAAAACACCGATTAGTTTAAAATGCATAACTTGTTTGAATTAACATATGCATGGCTTATGCATTTTTATTTGAGTAGCCAGATAAAATTCCTGATTTTCTCCACTAGCAAGCTCAGTGTCTGGCAGCTCTGGGCAGGAGCAGCCTAAATTACACCTTTATTCCTTTCCTCTCCTATCCATGTTACGTGCGGACAGGCCTTGCCCATGGTTCACATGGACCAAACATTTCAGTTGTTCTTGAAGCCTTCTCAGATGTTTCACAGCCTGTGTGTATCTTCTAGCTCAGAGGTACTGAAGGGTATGGTTGAAGTCCTCCATCATCTCAGCTCCCAGATGGTCCATGGAAAGGTCAGTCCTTAGTCTTATTTGGCAGCAGTTTCTTGGTTTTGTCGTGGAAGTCCAGCACAAATACCATACACCTATCCTCTCTCCAGGGCCCCTGGCATTTGTTTCCTTCCCAGCTGACCACTGATTAGATGGTTTTTGATTTAAATTTCACCAGAACATGAGAGATACTACTGACACAACCCTTGGGTTGTAGCTCTTCCAGCTTTGTACTGGTGTGGTTTTGTACATCCCTATCAAGCCACAACCACATCTGCAGCCTCACCACAGACACCCACAGGCCTTGTCCACCTGGTGCCCTCACTGCATGTGACAAGCCACACCGCACTTGCTTTTTTTTCCCCAGGTTTGCAGGGTCAAACCTCTGCAAACTCCCATGTTCCCCTCTTTGTCTTTCTTCCTGCCACATCCCAGGCAGCAGCAGCAGCAATAATCATTCCAGGATCAAAACCTGCTTTCTATTACCCAGCTTTGGTTGATGATGATGTATGAAGCAGAGAGAAAAGAGACAGCTTGATTTTCATAGGTTAGGTGTTGACCCTGCTGGGCTTAGTGTAGCATGAAACTAGTTTTGACTAGTAAACTGAATAAATATGCCAGGGAGGCTGTAGTGGGGCGATATATATGCAACACTAAGGTGCCATTTTTACAAAAAGACTTTGATTCATCAGAGGGCTAATCTGGTGCCCAGTGCATTAGAAATCCTATGAACAGGAGCTCAGGGAAATATTTCAGTTCATAATCTGTTTGCAGGAAACAGCTTCCTCTCCTTCTTCAAAATGTGAAACCATTTGGCAGAGCAGCTCAGGGCAAAAACCATGGGACAAGGTGCTGCCAGTCAGCCCAAGGGATGCAGAAGATGACCTCTCTGCTGCATTGTCAGGTCTGCAGGAGGCAAGAAAATAACTAGTATTATAGATGTGGCAGAAAGAGTGAGAGCTAGTTTCTTAGCAGTAAAACGTAGGTGTCCTGTGAAATTCGGTCTGGGTGGAAGAAACAAAGAAAATGTGAACTGGTGTCTGTGCATTAGAGGACTTAATAGAAGGGTGATAAAAATAATAGTTGTTTTTTTTTCGCTCTTCCCAGACAGGGACCTATGGTTCTGGATTGTCCTACAGTGCTCAGTGCTCTTGCCCCAAGGGGCTTTGGCCAGTCTTTCTGGGTCTGGACCATGACACCATCCATAGTAGAAGACTAGTGTCTTGACAAATTTAAATGTGGCATGAGGCATTTCCAGTTGAATTCAGAGAGATCTGAAGCAGATCTTCAGTCTCCCCAAAGTCGGAGGTGGCCAAGCCTATGACTCTGGTCTGAGCCTACCTCAAAGGGCAAACCCTGCTCATTTTTTCCCATGGAAAGGTTGCAGGGAAGGACTCAGTTACAGAAATTTTAATGGATGCACTATGAAAGAAGCACAGACTCAGCAGACATCCCACTCAATATACTTTTGAAGCCGTATCTTCCCTGGCAGGAGCCAGGATAGCCTATCTTTACGAGTGCTCCAAGCTGGTCAGATGTAATCCCACTCCAGCCTAAGAGCCATATGGTCATTTTTAACAGGATGCTGCACTCTCCTTGGTGGAAGCATTCCCTAAAGGATTCTAGCACATCTTAATGAATTATATGGCATTTTCTTTTAATTCCTGCAGCAGCAGGCAGTAATAACAAATAAATGCATCTGTTGTCCTCATTTATGCTCCAGGGCCTCACTGTGATTTTTAGAATTGTCCTTGAATACATGAGCTGGGAATTCTGCTATCCAAAACTACTGCCCCTGCATGGTGAGAGCTACTCTCACTGTGCTGGGTTAAGCTGGAGGTAAAGGAAGAGGAACCAGTTTACTTGCAGACAGTATGGCACATGCCTACTCATAAGCAAAGAACTTAGGCTTAGGCACAAGCAAAAGAAAATCAGGGTTGTTACCATTGCCCTCTTAGGCTAGGGACAATAAATAGCTGTACTGAGATCAGTGGATTTTGTGGGCAAGAGGAGACTTGAGACCTTTGATTCATCATTCACCTGGAAAGATTTTACATATATATATATATCTAT
>KL258757.1:0-19968 GCA_000699545.1 Podiceps cristatus | reverse complement strand
GCCTAGCACACCCTTGTCAAAAGTCCCTCTCCAGCTTCCTTGTAGGCCGGCCCCCTGTATATACTGGAAGACTGCTGGAAGGTCTCCCCGCAGCCTTGCCTTCTCCAGGCTGAAGAAGCCCAACTCTCTCAGCCTGCCTTCATAGGAGAGGTGCTTCAGCCCGCTCATCTTTGTGGCCCTCCTCTGGACTTGCTCTAACAGGTCCCCGTCCTTCTTATCTTGGGGGTCCCAGAGCTAAATGCAGTGCTCCAGGTGGGGTCTCACCAGAGCAGAGAAGGAGAATCACCTCCCTTAACCTGCTGGCCACACTTCTTTTGGTACAGCCCAGGATATGGTTGGCCTTCTGGGCTGTGAGCACACATTGCAGAGTCATATTTAATTTCTCATCAAGCAACACCCCTAAGTCCTTGCCCTAGGGCTGCTCTCAATCCATTCTCCAACCAGACTGTATTTGTGTTTGGGATTGCCCTGACCCACGTGCAGAACCTTGTACTTGGCCTTGCTGAACTTCATGAGGTTCGCATGGGCCCACCTCTCACGTCTCAGCCCTCTCATCTTTGTGGCCCTCCTCTGGACTTGCTCTAACAGGTCCCCGTCCTTCTTATCTTGGGGGTCCCAGAGCTAAATGCAGTGCTCCAGGTGGGGTCTCACCAGAGCAGAGAAGGAGAATCACCTCCCTTAACCTGCTGGCCACACTTCTTTTGGTACAGCCCAGGATATGGTTGGCCTTCTGGGCTGTGAGCACACATTGCAGAGTCATATTTAATTTCTCATCAAGCAACACCCCTAAGTCCTTGCCCTAGGGCTGCTCTCAATCCATTCTCCAACCAGACTGTATTTGTGTTTGGGATTGCCCTGACCCACGTGCAGAACCTTGTACTTGGCCTTGCTGAACTTCATGAGGTTCGCATGGGCCCACCTCTCAAGTCTGTCAAGGTTCCTCTGGATGGCATCCCTTCCCTCCAGCATGTCAACTCCACCACACAGCTTGGTGTCATCAGCAAGCTCACTGAGTGTGCACTCCATCCTACTCTCCATGTCACCAGCAAAGATGGGACATGGACAGCACCAGTCCCAATACTGACCCCTGAGATATGTCACTGGTCTCCACTTGGACATTGATCCATTGACCACAAATCTGAGTGTGACCAGCCAATTCCTTATCCACCAAGTGGTCTGTTTGTCAAATCCATGTCTCGCCAATTTAGAGACAAGGATGTCACGCAGGACAGTGTCAAATGCTTTGCACAACGGTATGTATATGACATCAGTTGCTCTTCCCTTATCCACCAACGATGTAACTCCATCATAGAAGGCCGTCAAATTTGTCAGGCACAATTTGCCCTTAACAAAGCCACGTTGGCTTTCACCAGTCACCTCCTTAATTTCCATCTGCCTTGGCATAGTTTCCAGAAACAGATGCTCCACGACCTTGCCAAGCAGCAGAGGAGACAGACTGACTGACCTGTAGTCCCGTGGGTCTTCCTTTTTTCCCTTTTTTAAAAAATAGGGGTTATGTTTCTCCTTTTCCAATCAGTCAGAACTTCAACAAACTGTCACAACTTCTCAAATAGGATGAATAGTTGCTTAGCAACTCCATCTGCCTGTTTCACGGATGCATCCCATCAGGTCCCATGGACTTGTGCCCCTTCGGGTTCCTTAGATGGTCTCAAACCTGATCTTCACCTACAGTGGGCAGTTCTTCATTCTCCCAGACCCTGCCCTTGCCTTTTGTAACTTGGGCAGCACGGCTAGAACACTTGCTAGTGAAAACTGAGGCAAAAAAAGTCATTTGGTACCTTAGCCTTCTCCATATCCTGGGTAGCCAGGTCTCCCGTTTCTTTCCCAAGAGGGCCCACATTTTCCCTAGTCTTCCTTTTATCACCAATATACTTATAGAAGTTTTTCTTGTTGCCCTTGACATCCCTGGCCAGACTTAATTCTATCAGGGCTTTAGCTTTCCCAACCTGATCACATGGCTGCTCAGACAATTTCTCTCTATTCCTCCCAGGCTACCTGTCCTTACTTCCACCCCCTGTAGGCTTCCTTTTTGTGTTTGAGTTTGTCTAGGAGCTCCTTGTTCATCAATGCAGACGACCTGGCAATTTTGCCCTCCTACTTTGTTGGATGCATTGCTCCTGAGCTTAGAGGCAACCCTTGAGTACTAACCAGCTTTCTTGGGCCCCTCTTTGCTCTGGAGCTTTATCCCATGGTACTCTACCAAGCAGATCCCTAATTCCACCCTGTTCACTTCCCATGATCTAGATGCTTAAAAATAGAGAAAAAAAAAAAAAAAAGAGAGAGAACAATACAGTCTATGACACCAAATAGCCTTTTCACTTGGTCTTCTGGCCTGCCATCACTGCTGAATCAGTGTTTCCAAATATTTAAAATCATCATCTCCTTTCAGTGTCTAACAATTTTTCTACTGAACCTCTGAGCTGCTTGAAAAAAAATTGGGAAGCTTATGACAAAAGAACCCTTCTCCTCTCGCCTCCCAGTAGTAGGTGGTTAGATGTTTGAATAGGCAGGATTGTTCTCTCCAATTCAAATCAAGTCAGACCAAGTTATAATAAAGTGTTTTAAGTCACAGGCTTAGAAGCCTTCCTCCTGTTGGACTTTGTTACATTGCTTTAAAAACCAGTATTCTATATAGAAGAAAAATATTCTGCAAAATCCATTACTACTCCATAAAAGCCTCATACAGAGGTATTTACATAATGAACTGCAATTACTCACATATATTTATCTAGTGAAGAATGAACCTATTGTGTGCAGTGAAACATATCTGTTCTGCACTAATACAAGCACATAGTAAGTTACCTAGTGAAATAATACATCAATCACAGGTTAACACTAAGCCTGCACCCCTATAATGCCACCTCCCATTCATTAAAGAAAAACAGCTGCAGAATCTGCAGTTGTGCCAGACTGTCAAGGCTCAGCAAGAGGTTAGGAAGAGATGCACAGTGAGCTTGCAAGTGGTTTGTTCTGGGCAGGGAAACTATCAATAGAAAGTACTGTGATGATGATCAGCATAAACTATAAAGTCTATACAGGTGCTGTAAAGATGCCTCCACTGGAGCAGAGCCCTCAGCTCCTGGCTAATAGGCATTATGATATATAAATAGCACCATAGTGACAGTTGGAGTAGCGATCCACCAACTCAGGTTAAGTAAGGTTGTGTGAGCCTTTTGTTAGTGTACATGCAACATTCAAAAAAACTGCACACAAGATCTGCCAGCAAGCTGCACCTTGATTTCTGGATTAGAAGGAATTTGATCAATTTTTGCACACATCTGAACATTGTCAAAGTTAGATATGCATATTTTTACTCTACCTTGGACTTCTAATAGTATATTTATAAATAAAGCATCATTCACTAGGGAGTACATGTAAATCAAATGCAGTTTCCTCTGTACTGCATCTCTGAGCCTTTCTCCTCAAAAGAAGATATTGGGAGACCATGAAACCTCTTCATTTTAGTTGTCAGAATAAGACTGCACTTAAGTGCTCCAATACAACAATAATCAAGCCACTGTTAGGCTGAAAAGCAAGAACCGGGTATGTTTAGACATTTTATAGCATTTGTTAATACTAAAGAACAGAATTAAGAAAGTCTATCATTTAGCACTAATTATATTCTATGATGGCATTTTAAAATGACATGATCTTTGCATGCTACCTGTGTGGGCGTAGCAGGTCTCCACACACAAAGATTATCACACCTTGTTAAAGTGGGAGTTTCTCTCCTGGCATTTCCTTTAACAACTATATTCAACTGCTCTTACAGCATTACACAGCACTAAGGTACTGTCCACTTCCAGAGAGGCATACTGTGGGATATTGCAGAGAGATATGCTGAGGCAGATCTAGAAGTTAGACACATGTCCTAGTCCAAAGCAGAGTTCAAGCAGCTGTAACCAGGGATCTTTAACCTCAAACTTGTGTTGTTAGTTCATATATCAGCCAAAAGCAAAACTAAAATAGAAAAATATAACTACAGCAACCACCTTCCCCCTTTTCAGTGATCTTTAATTTCCCTTTCCATGTTTCCCACCACAGCTGAGAACATTCAGTGGGTTGGCTCTCCTCAGCATACAATGTGTTGAGCAGGTCCTTTCCCCAGCAACAGGTTTCTCAGATACCTTCTCACCAGCAAGGGCAGGAACTCCACTTTCAGTTATGCTTTACCATCTCTTTTCTCTATGGTTCAGTATCTCCAGCTACCTCAAATTGAAAATTTGAGTTTGATGAAAATATATAGAAAGTACCTTCATAACACCCACATGAGATTAATAGGAATGTCAGTTTACTGTACCACAGAGCCCATAATGTACTGAATGACAGTATAAGATTTCAAATTAGTGACATATTTCCTTTCCCCAACAGTCCTAACTTTTCAGTGCGAGATCTTCACAGTAAATTCCTTCATTCTGTAAATATTGACCAGCAGCAGACATTTAGACAGCAAAGAAGTTGTCAAGCAGAAAAGAGGACAACATTTGGGAACTAGAAAGCAAAAGCCATTCTGATTTTACCTATGGCTTCAAAAAATTAAAATGCAGCAGAATCACCTTCTCAAATCCAGCATCTGCATACACAACAGAAACACCTTCAAGGTGCTTAAAGGAATAACCACTCAAACTTTTCTTACTTCCCTCAGTCACTCTTCTTTCAGGGATTAACAGATGGCTTTAAAATTCAGCTTATAGATAGGCAATTATCTACTGAAATAAAAGGTAAACTGAAGGTATTAAGATGAAAAATTAAAAAAAAAAAATCCATTTGCCTCACAAAACAAAAGGCAAATTGCAATCTTATAGGAAAAAACTAAACAAGCTCATATCGCATTTTTAGTCAACAAGATTTTTCATTTTCATAAGTACTCAAAGAATACTCTAAAGCAAGTTCAACAGCCTTGTTAAATAAACTCATCTTCCCACATAGAGAGATCATCACAGTGAGAGACTACTGCATTTGAAAAAGGGGCTTGTACTGTGCCAGTCAGAGGCCCTGACTCAGTTTTGTACTTTAAACCGGAAGATAAGTATTTCTGAGATAAAGCATAAGAAAAGTTAGGAGTCCAAATATTTTTCTCTTACTGTAAGTCAGTGAAAAACCTGACACAGAGCAAGAACAATGAAGGACAAGAGGCATGAATTATATTCTACAAGAAGATAATTTTGTCATAGTTGTGGGAAACAGGAGCTAGTATGCAACAAATGCACTGCCACGCAAGAATGAAGCACAATGCCTAAGGGCAGACAAAAGATAATTGCCCCAACATGCACAAGAAGAGAGAGAGGGCAGTTCTTCCCTTAGTAAAGTGAAATATGGTTACTTTGGGACATTTACAACTAAGTCAGAGTAATAACACACAATGAAAAAGAAATAAAATTGTTGCAGTTTCAGCTGGGATGGAGTTAGTTTTCTTCCTAGTGGCTGGTATAGGTCTGTGTTTTGGATTTAGGATGAGAATAGTGTTGATAACACACTGATGTTTCAGTTGTTGCTAAGCAATGCTTACACCAACTGAAGGACTTTTCAGCTTCTCATACTGCCCTGCCAGTGAGGATGTGCACGAGAAGCTGGGAGAGGACACAGACAGGTCAGTTGACTCAAACTGGCCAAAGCAATATTCCATACCTTATGACATCATGCTCAATATATTAACTGGGGAAAAGGCTGGCTGTGTAGCTGCTGCTTCAGAATAGGCTGGGCATTGGTCACTTGGTGGTAAGACATTGTTTTCCATTTGCATCACTTGACTGTCTTGGATTTTATCTCTCTTTTTCTGTTATTTTCGTTCTCATTGCAATTTATTACTTTTACTATTTTATTTCAATTATTAAACTGTTCTTACCTCAACCCATGAGTTCTCACTTTTCTGATTCTCTTCCCCATCTCACAGGGATGGGGCAAGTCTGTCAAACACAAGGAGATGCTACTGTAGGAGTAAATTAGTGGTGCTAACAGCTCGGCTTCCCCACCCCAACTCCCCCCAAAGCAAACAACAAAACCCCACACCATATTAGTTCTCTTTCAGCATTTTAAGCTCATGGCTGACATGTTCTAGTTTATCACTATTAACCCTTCCCCCCCACACTACGCCTTTAGTGGAGGCTCATGTGAAAAGCAGACTTTCAGTAACTTCTAACTTTCAAAGTGTTCCCCTCTTTCTGTAGAGTCTGGTTCAGATGCACTCAATTACTGTTTATTTACAGGTTGATACAATTAATTCTAGGACTTGACTGTTTTGGTTGTTTACATCAGATTGAACTGCACGAGCAGAGGAACTCAAGCACAAGGATAAAAAAAAAAAAAATCCACTGCTAAATATAGCCTAAAAAATAGGGGTGGGAGGAAAAGAGGTACAACTGCATCAGATCTTATAGTGCTATTGGCAGGCATGCTTGCTATCAATCGGTACAGTTAAGGCTACTAGTAAAAAAAATACATTTTTTATTACCCCTGTCATCCTGTACAGAAGTCCTCCACAACAGAGAAAGCAAGCAAAATGTTAGGCTACAAAACCTGAGTTTAACCACACTGTGTCACATACAAGTCCAAGAGCTTACATATAAGTTTTCATGCTTACAGACAAAGCTTTTGAGTCTGTAAGATACAATAAACAACTCCTTACAGTTTTATAAAATCTGTAAGTCTGCTGTTCAACAATGCATGGAACTAGTACACAACAGTAAGAAGAACAACCAAGTTGGGCTTGTTGGATTTTGTTTTTAACAACTGGAATTACACTGTATGAATTGGACTACAGCTAAAATGAAATTACTGCGCACTGGAATAAGAGCTGGAACTAATTCATTACTATGGATCTAAAATAATACTAGAACAAAACATGTGAAAAGTTATTCATTGAATGGATATGGGATTGAACATAAAAACTTTGCATAAAATGAAACTGCAGGCAGATATGTTCTCTCAGCATCAGCAGGTGGCATTAGCAGAGCATATTTAACATGTTTCTTCTTAGCTGAAGCCTTGGGCTACTTTAAAAAAAACCCAACTTGGCAACTTTGTGTTAATTAAATTGTAAAGTGGCAAACAGTGATACTAGTAATAGTTATATGCCCACAGGAGGCAAATCATATGTGTCAGTCTCTAAGGAACAGTCTGGTAAACCTTCAATTTGAGAAAAGCCTATTACTTATTAGGGGGAAATACACAGTACTTTCTAGTTCTGACAGCTGAGTTCCTTCAGGAGGGATTTTTTTCTAGAATTAGACTATAGAAAACACAAAATGACCTACCAGTTAAGTGTTAAATATGTGAACCAGGATGCTAGAAGAAGCAACAGTGCCAAATTAATAGAGATAGTTAGGGTAAATGTATTATTGCTTAAGCAGAAGTTCACAGTATCAATAAAAAGAAACTATTAGTTAAAACTTGCAAGGCTTCGAAGCCACCAACTGAAAAGGTCTTTACTTTTGAAAAACTTGCCATTACAAGTTACCAGTCCAAGTGAAACAGCACACTAAAAACATTACCCGATTCTTTTTGCTGATTTCAGCTTTTATTTTATGGCCTGTCACTATGCTTATTCTGTAAAGATTACTGAGATATTAGTACAGCCACCCTGGACTTGCTTAGAAAGACAACCTGTTCTTTCCTCACATTACCTGCGATTTATTTTAATTTTTTTCAAGACTGAAAACTCAAAAGAGAAAGAAAATGCATGCTTTGTAGTAGATGTTTTCACATCTGTTCTGAGAGTGGATTAAAAAAAGGAAAAGCTATACAATGTACTTGCAGGTAGGCAATCCTGTTAAACAAAGAAACAGTGCAATCACATCTATGCTCATCTACCTTCAAGGAAGCACCGATCCTACTGCACTGTGAATTTTATGATGAAGAGAAACAGCAGCATGCAGTCCCTCAGGGAGTCACCACAGCCTGAGCATTCCCCACCCATCAGGGAAAAGAAGAAAAAAAAATTATATCACATGAACCTTTTGAGAAAGGGCATTCAGGTCTCCAGAATATGAATTCGGTCTTTAAACCATTTCACAATAAACATCACTGCCTCTGTGCCAAGTGTCCATCTGTGCTATAGGCTGGTTTATTTTAGAGAAGGTAGGCCTGGTCTATTTACTTTGAAGTGTTTCCTGCTGGTGTATATTGGGTAGATTAAGAAACTAGACTGGTTCTCCAAACAAAACCCCCACCGTTGGGCATGGAAGAGATTCATAGCTCAACTCTTCCACAACACAATTCCTAGTGTGCAGTGAACCCAATCTATCAATATCAAGGGAAATTTATTGATACCCAGAGTGACAGCAGTTCTGAAGATCAAGCATCTACAGCTAAACTTCACTTAAATATCTTCTGTCACTTTAAGCCCATATCATTCTGGCCCAGCATACTGCTCAAGACATGGTCAAAGGCTTGTTTTTAACTAAACTAACTACATTGTTCCTATCTAATTTCCCACTTCACAGGACTTGGGTTGCTTTTTTAACCCCTGGATCCATCACTGATCTTTTGGCCCAAGATTCTCCTGTGCTTTTCCTACATGCTACTTAACTTCTTTATCAAAAACCATGCCCCGTATCTCCACCTCTGTTCACCTTTTCTGCTGTACTTCATATGGTTTTCCTTTTCCTGCTTAGATGATGTATTCAGGGAATCTATTTGGTAAATAAAACAGTATTTTGCAAGAGCTTTGATCTATTATCAGTTGCATGCTCCTCTCCATTTCAATCTGTTTCAAATCTTTTGTTTACTATAGCTATAAAAAAAATAAAACCAAAAAACTGCACACAAACCAACTCGCCAACCCACACCGAGTTCCTTACAGAATTTTAAACTAACAAGCTTGTTAGCTTTGCATGCCACATTGGGAAAATTCCTCCTAAAATATAAAACAGTTACAAAACCCATTATATACTTTTAAACATCCTGAAAAGCTTCTCTCATTCACTTTGGACATTCTTGCAGTCACAATCACAAACATAAGTCATTACACTGAAACAAAGACCTTTACAAATCAATTAGATGTAAGCATAGCTTGTTCATCACATTCTTCCTTCATAATGAGTAAGCCAAAGGGGGGGAGTACAAGAACACAGCGTGTTTGGTTTTAAGGATATATAGCAAGTTTGTGTTTTAAAGGGTTTATACATACATTTCATATGCATACATAGAGCATTCATTCCAAAAGCTTACCATTTTGTGGGCTCTAATTTAGCTTTATTAATCTATACAGTGACAGAAGTTTATTAAAACCCCCAAAGCAGAATCATAAACTATGTCGTCCATGCTATTAGAAGGTGCTGACCAAAGGATAAACAAAAGGACCTGCATCTAACTGTCACATAATCCGTTTTTATTTATGAACGCTGCCTCAACATTCTCCTTGCTTTATCAGTAAATAAAGGAAGAGGAAAGCCTTAGTCTCATACTAGATGAAGTAAGCTTTTGTACAAGAGGGTGAATATTTATTGAAAACACACTTTTAACAGGACTAAACGACTTTTCCTTTCCCGAGCCTCCCACATTTTCACAGAACCAAGAAATAATTTAATCATTAAACTGTCTCCACAGTGAAGTATTCAAGCAAGGCAATGCTGCAAACACCGCACAGAAACCCAGAATAAAATGAAAACAAAACAGAAGAATCTGTTCTACTTTTAAGAAAGAATCTCTTTGTTCCAGATTTATCTTTAACCATTGATATCACAGACCTGTGTGTAATGCAGTCTTCAGCTCTCCACTTCTGCTAAACAACAGGCTGGCATCTGTCTGCAGTTCAACATTGGAATAAATACCAGTTAAGTAATTTGCCTTAGTTTTGCCTACTCCTTTTCTACAGCACACAAATAACTCTGCTTTTCCTTTTGAGGAAGGCATCAAACTTATAACCATGCAATTGTGCATCAGTTCTGCAGGAGACCTGGGGGAAATAGCAGCTAGGCATACCACTAGAAGTGGGGTTTGATGGTGATGTGCTAAGAGAAGCACAGTGGCAGCCAGCTCATACCATTCCTGCACTCTCAAGTTGCATGAATTCAAATTCTGTTCATCTGGAAATATAACTAAGATTTCTCCATTCTAGAATCAATATTAAAAGATGACTGGTTAGCCTATACTTGCAAGTCTGAAATCCATTCCATTTGGCTAGCACTGTTGCTAGCTGATACTAATACAACATGATGCTGTATCTTCAAATTTTGTATTATAAAAATCCCTACTTACCAGGCACCGGAAGTGATGGCTTTTATGTGCAGCATAGTTATAATATATGGATGGGGAAAAAAAAAAAAAAAAGTTAGTTGGAGCCATTGAAGTGGCTAAATGAGTTAGAAAGCTGCATTCATGACCAGTCAGACAAAGCATACAATGAAATTTATCTACCATGCACATATATGCACCTGGTGACATATTTAATTAGCCAAATATCATCCCTTAGAAGCAAGAGAAATCTAAAACAAAGAAACAAATAAAAAAAAATCACACCCTCCCACAAGCTAACAAGCTATTCTAGCAAATGACAAACTACCCAATGAGAAAACTGAATATTGGGGAGTCTGATAGGGAATCGTCAGCTTTGGAGAACAACAGCCCCCAGCCAGATCTGCAGAGACAGAACTAAGCCTGCCTGCCACAGTCCTAGAGGGGATCTGGGGGTCCTTGGCATCCTCCAGCAGCAGCAGAGGAAGCTCAGTGCCATACTATCCTTTGAGATTGAGATCTTTCACATATGGATGCATTTCTGAACAAAATTGTAGCCTATCTACTGCACCATTCCCAACAATGTAAGTCTGGCTGTTCCGGTTCAGGCTGAGTTGCTGTAATCCTGTGCTCTATGTCCAACTAAATCTACAAACAGATGGTTAGTGAAGAATGATGCCATTCTTTCACCAAACATCAGTTACAGCTTTCAGCCCTGAGTTTCATTTAGATTTAGACTTTACAGACTCTTAGACTGATCAAACTCTGCAAAATTTGCTCAAAGGAAAACCATTCAAGTGCGGACGACAAGCAGCACTTCTGTTGCTTAACTAGTAGCTTGCAGTATAACCTTCAGAATAACTCTCTACTAATATACTTTTCATAGAGCTTACAATAAACTGATTAGTAGATCTTATTTTACTTAGTGTACACAGAAAAACAAGCTAATTGGACAACCCTCTCACCTGGTCACTTCATACATTGCTGCACAATTTCTATTTTCCCCTCTCTGTGCCATTTGTAGGCTGAGATAACTCATGCACTACTCCACACAAGAAACAGACTCTTTGCTGAAAATTATGCAAAGAGGGAGAAACATCTACCAATTGTAGGACAATTATAAGTTATAATAAGATAAAACTAATAGATCTTTGAAAAATCATAATTATATAACACTTCTACTACCATGAACGTAACTGTAATTAAAGAGAGTTTACTTCTTGAAGGCCCAATACATAAAATAATTATACTTCAAACCATGCAAATTCATGCAAGTTTTTAAACATTTATTTCTTCAGTCCATCAGATTCTTCTGGATGTAACCGTTACATTATCAGGGCATGTGGTTCTACCAACAGTACATCATAACACTTCAAGTTTTAAGTACATTCTGAGAGACAAATTAAGGGATATTTCTCTTCTCCTATGTCACATTTAAACAAAAACCATATACATAATTATTCTGGATGCCTGCTGCCACGTAAAAATAAGACATGAGAAAAAATTGTAGTAATTCATTTTACATAGTAGATCTTGAATACATTAGTAGCACCCTTTAAAGCCTTCAAGGTTAGCTAATTTTTATTACTTCCATGGTAATTTTAATAGCTTCTTTCTCACTTCCATCAGAATTTCATTTCACTGTTAAGTTGCTGTTGCCTCCTACCCATTCATAGCCATGAAGAATAAAATTATCATATGGACTTTATTCCTTATGGGTAAACCACTTGCTGTACTAAGAACAAGCAGGCCAGGTGGCAGTACAATGTCTGAATGGCTAACAAGAGTGGTGGAACAATATTTAAACAACTTAACAAGTGAATGGTGTAGGGCTGATAAGCTTGCTGCTTCAACACCACTCCCATGCTGTTTTTTAATTCTTTTTTTCTGCAGAACAATGGCCAAGGTTGCTTGGCAGGGAGTTCTGGACAGTGTCATCCAGAACATCAATCAATGACATCATAAAAGGTCAGAGTCACCACATGCCAAGGCTTAGAAATTTTCCGTTTCACTGATGAGCCTTCCTTCACATCCCAAAAAGGAGTTGCAACCAGAGGAGGCAAAGAGAAGGTATCTGACAAACCACCACCTCAAATTATGATTTAAGTATTCCCCCAGCTATTCCTTGCCACTCTCTGTGTGTACTTAGGGGAAAAAAATATCCCAGCACTAGACCAACAAAATCTCACAGCAGCCACCTAACCAGCTCATAATCCCCATCAAACATAACTGATGACATCTGTGGGAATACCAAATGTAGATATCATTTTGAGAAGCCCTTAATAGGAGAAAGGAGAATAGAGTTAAGTAAAAAGGCTTAGAAAGTACATCTTCGTCAGCTACAGTTTGAAATACTATCTTATATTTAGATTACATAGTGGGTGCTTGACACTTCTACCCTCATTCCAGAATTTCTGTTTCCAATCTCTGCAAACCAAAGTGGACATACTGAATAAGCCCACCTGATCTTGCCCTTTCTGATACTGGACAAAGGACTGAACAGTCTGTCTGAAGTTTCCAGCAAATTAAGTAAACCTAGATTTAAGTGTGTTTTAAATAAATTTTAAAAATAGGCTATATTATCTAAGTCTCTTTCTTGAAGAAACAAGAATACAAATAGCCTCACAGAAACACAACTTCTGGAAAGAGATGACAATGGAGCAAAATAGTTTGATGCTTTAAGGTACATACTCCTATCATGACCAAAACAAATATCTTCTCCCTTGAAGAAGGTATGCATAGCCTAGACAGGTAACACACAGAAGGAGCAAGAGCTGTTGATGGTGGTACCAAAGGTAAAAATGAAACTAAAATCATACAAACACTTATAAAAAGTGATTTCTCCAAATAATACCATGAAGAAGGACTTTTGTTACTATTTCAGTGAACAGTAAGTTTCTGGTGATATTGCATTGTTTCAAACTAAAACATGCTTCAAGTCTTGCAAAACGTTCACAGCATTTACAGAAAACAAGTTAACACAAATAATCTGTGTACCTGCAATAAGTTACCATGAAAATTCTAGTGGTATCTTCAGGAGGCTTTTAGCTTTTTTCAGACCCAATTCTGAAGTGTTCAAGCACCTAAAAATAGAGTTAGACATCTGCTAGAACTTTCAAAAGCACTTAGCGCTTCAGATGCCTTGGTGAGAACTGACTACAATTGTTTTCCACTCAAAACCAGCAGCCAGCATTTCCCACCCAACAGAGTAGTAATTCTTACTCAATTCATCTTAAGTGTTACATGAAAACAGTAACAGGCTGTAAAGTCAATATCCATCTCCAAAACAATACAAACCACTTTCATTAATACCAGTGTATGTTCAAAACATCTGAACAGCACTACCAACTGTACTAGCCGACACTAGCAGGCGTGCATATCCTGTGCATCCTGTACTCACATAACCGAGAAAAACACATTTATTCACTCTTATGACTTTTATACAAGTAACTTTAACTTAGTGTGTGAGGTGTTTCCAGAGCACATAACGACAGAACTATTAGCTTACTTTGCAGTGAGTCAAATGTGTATGTTAACAGGAGCTACCACTGAGAAAGTACTGAAGACTCAATTTGATTTTATACTCTAATTCTGATTGGAAGTTTTACCAATTATGGAATTAGTTTTAGTTAAAAAATAACTGGTTTGTAAAAAGACATTTATTATCATTTAAGAAGCATATCTTTTACAAATTCAATTATTTTACTTTTTTAATCAATACTTTATTGTTTGGCAAGAGAACACGTCATTACTATAGAACCCCTAGGGTGTTCTTTTGTTTCCTACCACACCATCATATATACTAGAAATGCTCCTCAAATTAGGGTTATTTTACGTATTTACACTATAGACACTTTTTTTAATCATACTGTTTCCCAGAACAGCTGCCACTGATCACCATCGGATGCAGGTATTAGAGCAGAAGAATCGCTGCTCTGGTCAGAGAAGACAGTTTCTAGGTCAGCATTTTCACTAAAGGGAGAAAGTCAAATGAGATCCAAGTACTAGACAACAGCTGTTTATACATTACACCAACATGTGCAGAAGTAGTGCATCCAACTTAATTATTTATTAGAGGCTTGCAATAAAGATGACAAGAAAGCAATTATGAGTAGAGTTGACTAAACATTAAAAATAATATTGCATTGCTGTTTATTTGGATCTTTAAAAGCACTTGCTGCTATCCTATTTTTGCTCCTTTTCTATGCTCTTTGCAGAAGACTAAGAGAAGGTTAGAAAAATGTCTCAAAATAAAGCAGACCTCAAATGCTCTAGTATTACTTGGAAAATGGAGTGTTCTATTCTGCTACAGAAGATGGCACTTCAGATTTGAAAGGTCAGCTGCAAAGCTTGGCTTCAAAAGCAACTCACAATCACAACACCAGAGAACAGAAATAACTGTTCCTGTGCCAGAGAACAAGTACAGCATCCTGGAGATGATTGTTTTTAGACAAAACTGATGACAGAGCTAAATATTTCTTGATGCAATCCTGCCCATCTTTAGTGTATAAAGTCCCACATCCCTGAAGACAGCAAGAACTAAGCAACAGGAAGCTGTTTCCTTGCTCCTTGCCCACACTTCTGTCCCCACAGCTCTGTGCATTTATACACTCTACACCAACTCCTTTCCCCAAACTGCTGCAGGCATCTAATGCCACTCATCAGAAATGGGTTCCTCTACCAACCACCACAGGTTGCTGCTCTTCCTATACTCCATCTTCCTCAAAGTCATCGATTGTTTTTATGCACATCACAAATGATAAGTAGAGGATCTAACACACCAGTGACATGATCGCTTCAAACCCCTTTCCCCCCATTTATTCACAATAAAGCAAAGTTCAAATGTGGAGAGAGAGATGAAAATGGTAGCATTTTCCTTTGATAAAATTCACAGATTGTAGGTCTGTTGGGTTAATTCTTTTCCTTCCTCAGTAAGAGCTGTGCATAAGAAATTCACAGTGTATTTGGGTAAACATGTTTATATTTACCTAATAATGTCTGTTTATACTGGGAATCAGCATTGCATACTCGGCAGTCCTCACTCTTCGCAAAGTAACACTGAATTCATCACCACTCACCTAGTAAGCATTAGTTAGATCACTACTGATTTATTAATATTCTACCACTGAAAATTTTATATTAAAAAATGGGTAGCTCTACAGTAACTGAAAATTGTTCTGTATCATAATATAGTCTGCTGGAGCCAATAAACATCTTCAGTGGTACTTGCTGACAGCATGACATTACCCTGCAAAGCCACACAATTCCACCCCCCCACCCCGCCTTTTCATGTTGTTTAATTTGATGGAAGGATCAAAGCATTAAGTCAGTTTTTCACCCCAACTCAATCAAACAAGGAACTCTTTGAAGTAGGGTTTGGGTTCTTTTTTTTTTTTTTTGCATTTCTTATTTTTCTTCCCTCCCTCACCCCTTCCTCATTAGGAAGAATCTTTCCAAAAAGAGTCTGACATTCTAAAGTGTCATAATGCTAATTCTACAACAGGTGTGACATCTCTGAAAGCAATGCTCTGATGATTTATTTACGGGCTTTACTCTTTCTGTCCACTTAAGAAGAGACCTTGAATATGTTTTCGTACGTCCGACATATTTAGAAACTCTAAAGGCAGCATTCATCCATCAAAAACATGAAAACTAAAGACAAGAGTTCAAATAAAAAATTTGAAAAGCCATTTGTGGCTACAGCTTAAGGCTGTCATGGAAAGAACTATATCAAAATACCTCCATTAATGATTGCCTCACAAGCACTGCAAAGTTGAAAGCTTGTTACTAAGGTTCTTCTCTCTAATGGGAATTCGAACTACTGTAAAAGAAGGTGAATGAGAAAAAAAAAAAAAAAAAAAAACAAAACACACCCAACAAATTCAAAATGGTTTAATTTCAGAAGTCAGGAAACATGGCACTTTGTTCAGCAACACAAAAAAGAAGACACCATAATTTTCTCCTGACCCTTAATAACACAAAGAAAGCAGGAATCATTCAAAGCAGCAGGAGCCAGAAATTTCAGTAATCACTGACAATCTGTACCATTAGAAAAAGCTTAGTGAGTCACTCTATTGTTAACATATACTTGTCACTGAAGATTTTTAACATATTTCAACACCTTCATTACAAAGAGCATCAAGAAGAGATATAAACAAAAATCACTACTTTCATAATCTGACCATATTTTTAAACTTTATTTCTTAATTTTAAATAGGACTACCAAAATGCTACCAGAGGACACTAAACTGCGAACTAGTGCATGCTGGCCAGGTGACATGCCCATTACAGTCAAGAGCAGATCAAAGGAAAGGAGCAGGGAAAGGCACAGCCAGGCAGCAGAAGTCACAGCCCTTCACACCTAAACAATATCTGAAGTAGCACACGCTTCTAGTTGTTACAGTGTAACTGCATAACTGAACAGCCTCCATTTCTCCATCCGAATGGTGGCTTGGTGCCCCTTTCTAGATCAAGGTGAATTGGTTGAGATTTATTGTCAGTTGTTCCCCACAGCTGATACCACTGAAGAAACATTTGAATGAGGAACCACCTATTTTGGAACATCAAAATATGCAGCTGTTATAATCATTCAAAAGGACACTGGAGCTTGTTGGCTATATGGGTCTTCAAAAGAGATGCTTTAACAACAAATACGATCTAATTTATTTTAATAGCACTAATTTACATTCACATAGAACTTGGGGACAGGAGGGAAATCTTTAACATATCATTATTCCCTTATTCAGGCAGAAGTTTTTGTCACCAGCTTGTAGACCTCAAAACTGACATAGAACAATTTGCACAAAACCAGAAATAAGTTTTCAGAGCAAGGAACTGAAAACCTGGGAGTGCAAGAAATACAACTAGTGCTGCTCTTTCAGAAAACAAACCCACACTTGATTTCCTCCAATTTTCACTTATTCACATCTTCACAAAGACTCTTCAAAATTAGTAATTCCATTGCAAATTAAGTGCAGTATTACAGAACAGTTACCTTTGGCTTCAAATTAAAGACAGCCCTGATGAAAAATACCACGTGGGTTCATTTGTGAACTCCACTTATTTTGGAAAGAAGAAGAAATCCCTGTTTAAAACTCGGACCCATTTCACCTGGGAAGTATATCCACAGAGTACAAGAGAAATAAAGGCAGGGATAAGAGGAACTAGAAACTGCTATTGGAAATGAAAAACAAGGCAAGCATCCAATTCCCTTGGCTTCATTTTCCATGTAAGTAATGGATAAAACGTATCGCTTCAGTAATCTTGGCCCCATAGCTCTTATACTGTATCTGGTTATTTTTGATCTCTTTTTAGATTGCCTCCATGAAGATGCAGGAATTTAAAGAGCAGTTCATCAATGTTCTTTCTCTTTTCTCAGGGCAGATACAGGGTACTATCACCCAGTGCTTCCAGCTTAAAAAACCCTGATGCTAATGGTAAATCTATTTCATTTAAACTGTTAATTCAGCTGCATAAAGGAGGTCAGAAGGTTTTAACATCACCTGCACATTTAAGATGGAAACCAGTAATGCATTTCAAGATGTTGGGACTGACCACACCCTCGGCAAGTTTGCCAATGGCACCGAGTTGTGTGGCGTGGTTGACATGCTGGAGGGACCTTGACAGGCTTGAGAGGTGGGCCTGTGTGAAATGTATGAAGTTCAACAAGGCCGAGTGCAAGATCCTGCAGGTAAGTTGGGGCAATCCCAGGCACAGATACAGTCTGAGTGGGGAATGGCTCAAGAGCAGCCCTGAGAAGAAGGACTTGGGGGTGCTGGTGGATGAGAATCTTACCTTCAGCCAGCAATGTGCGCTTGCAGCCCAGAAAGCCAACCGTATCCTGGGCTGCATTCAAAGCAGCATGGCCAGCAGGTTGAGGGAGGTGATTCTGCCCCTCTACTCCACTCTGTTGAGACCTTATCTGCAGTGCTGTGTCCAGCTCTGGGGCCACCAACACAAAAAGGACATGGATGTGTTGGAGCAGGTCCAGAGGAGGGTCATGAAGATGATCAGAGGGCTGGAGCACCTCTGCTATGAAGACAGGCTGAGAGAGTTGGGGCTGTTCAGCCTGACAAAGAGAAAGCTCCAAGGTGACCTTATATCCAGTACCTGAACGGGCCTACAGGAAGGCTGGAGAGGAACTTTTTACAAGGGTGTGTAGTGAAAGGTCAAGGGGGAATGGTTTTAAACTAAGAGAGGGCAGATTTAGAGTAGATATTAGGAAGAAAATCTTCACAATGAGAATGGTGAGGCACTGGAACAGGTTGCCCAGAGAAGCTGTGGATGCCCCGAAGTGCTCAGGGATAGGTTGGATGGGGCTCTGAGCCCTGTCCAGTGGACCTGGTCTAGTGGAAAGGTGTCCCTGCCCATTCATGGCAGGGGAGATGGCACTAGATGATCTTCAAAGTCCCTTCCAACCTTAAAATCATAGAATCATAGAAGGGTTATATCATCCAGTTTCTCTTAAAGCTCCACTGTACACCTCAGATCAACTGGCAAAGCTTGGAACAGCACCTGTTCCAGTCAACGACCAAATAGCCATTTATAGAACAATTGTTCTATAAAGAACAGAAAATATAAGATTTATATAGAGAATATAATAGTATATATAAAATAGAACAGTTAGAGATAACATTTGCTTTGTTATTATTTTTACAAGTTAAAGCAACACAAGGACTTGAAAACAAGCTCAAAAAGTCAAACGTGAGCAAGCGATATCTCCAGAAGCTATGCTAGTCTAGAAATGGGTATCTTACATAAAGCAGTTAAAAAAAGCCACCAAAGAGAAGACCTGCTTGACACTACTGAAATATAACATGTGAAAACACTTAGTGCAAGGTCAAGGATTTTCTTATCCCCAGTCACTTAAACACAAATTACACTGTTCAACTGCATCAAAAACAAAATATACAAACAAAAAACCCCACATATGGTTGGCTGAAAGGACATTCCGTCATTTCTTTGTCTTTGTGGTTTAGAGGAACACAAGTTCAAAATACCCACAAGTGACATGTGGAGACAAAGAACAGAATATGTGCAAATTAGAGTCTTCTTTCAGGATGACAGTAAGGGTTTTATTGCTCTACTGTAAAGGTTCAAGTAATATCAATACACTGATATCCGTGAAACTAAAAACTTGTGAGTACTGGAAGAACTTGAGAGTTGTGTACTGTAATACCTCACCATGATATAAACTATGGTTATACTTTTTAAAATACAAGTCAGTTGCACACACCAAGAATAAAAATATGGGTTCATTGTGATAATGCCATAAGAGACATTTTCAGCATCTGCTATTGCATTTCTGTCAAATGAACAGTCCACTTCACACATGGTACTTGTGAACTAACGTCTAGTTGCATTGCTTAATATTTGTTTTTTCTATTTCAACACCATCTGCAAATTCTGTTTTCACCATCATCATTTCCAAGGAGTTAACATACAATACTACTACATTTGTTGTTTGGGGTTTTTTGTTTATTTTTTTAATACTGGCCTGTCCTGGTTTCAGCCAGGACAGAGCTAGTTTTGCGTTCAGTAGCTCCTGCATTTTGGATTTAGTATGAGAAACATGGTGACAGCATGCTGCTGGTGTTCACTGCTGCCAAATGATCAGGGACATTTTGCAGTTTCCCAAGCTTTGCTGATGTGCAGGTGCAAAAACTTGGGAGGGGCACAGCCAGAATGGTTGATCTAAACTGGCCAAAGAGAGTGTTCCATAGCATAGACGGCATGGCTCGTATAAGTGAGGATCAGCCATTGCTCTTGGGCTCA
>KL258756.1:8834-45236 GCA_000699545.1 Podiceps cristatus | reverse complement strand
TTCCCCTTTCCCTTTTCCCCTTTTCCCCTTTTCCCCTTTTCCCCTTCCCCTTCCCCTTTCCCCTTTCCCCTTTCCCCTTTCCCCTTTTCCTTCAAATAGGCCAAACAGATGCAAAACTAGGTATGTCTAAGGTTCACAAACTGAGACGACCCAGAATTAAGTCTTCCAAGTATAACAGAAAAAGTAATGGGAACAAGGAAAACCTGCAGCCCTGTTGTGCTTCACTAACAAAGACTGGGCTAAGGAAATACTTGGTGAGAGCATCAAAAAGCAGCAGCAGACTGTTTTCTTGTTTCTCAGGAACACCTGCAAACTTCACAACAACTCTTTTTTCCCTTTTTTGTCCCTAGGTCTCCCAGGGGTCCCCTGTGGTAACCTTTGGCAGGACGTTTCCCATGGTGTGTCAATAGCAATTGGTTTTCTCTGATACTTAATTGAAAAATTCAGCTGACAAGTCCAATACCTGAGACTTAAGCGTGTGACAAATGTGAGATGACTTGAACAGTCATTTCAAGTAACCTATCAAGATACTGAAGTTCTTGGGTCAATCTGAAAATCAGAGAAAAAGCCATTAATATCTATTAAAGTAAAACTAGCATCGACAAAGCAGTATCCCTTCAAACAGGGTAGAGAAACACATTCAGCTGATGTGTTTTGGAAACAGACTAGAGCAAGGTGAATGTTGAATGCATAGCCCTTATTTTGTGAGTCTGGGTTCTTTGGTTTTATAAATTTGAAATACAATATATCTTTTATTTCCAAAAGCATCGCACAAAATTCACAACCCCAGAGAGAACCCTGCTCGTATTTGCCAGCAGTCAATTTTGACTTTTGTATTTAAACCTATTATTGAAATTCTCCATTTAATGGTAATAGTGATGGAGTTAGTTAGAGACTGGGCTTGGTACCATGCAAACCCATCAGCTTATCTGCAGCCCACTGAAATGGTAACTATTGCAAGATGTTCCAGGATCATGGAATTTGTCTCTGTTCTTAATTGGGGTGAAAAGTTGAAATTTTGAAATGTCTTGTGAAACAGAAAAGCTGAAGTATTTCTAGTAGGAAACATCAGACAGGCTTCTTGAAATGCAGCATTTCAGTGGTGTCAAACTGTGCCATTAATGTCAAAAAATTTCATCTAGTAAGGTTGAAAAATACATTCCACCCCATCCTGTCCTGCTCTGTTCTATTGTCAGTGCAATGGGAAGAGAAAAGTCTGGCTGGAGATGAAACAGGACAATGAACTTTGATTTTGAATTATTCAGAAACGTTTTTCCATGGAAAATATCAAATGGAGCTCTTCCTGGGAAATGGTACTTCTTTATACAGGGCCATCCCCCATGTCATTTAACAATGGCAGATAAAATATGTTGCATCTTCCCTGGCTGCTTATCCTCGGCAGCACTTTTCTCGTCCTCATCTCTCCTCCTGCCCCGTGACATTGGCTTGTCCAACAGTCAAGGTCCACAGCTGCTCCTGGGCATCGGTTGCAGGAGCTGTGTTGGGGGTCTGCTGGGATGGCCCCACCGGGCACGTTACTGCCGTGCTGGGCAGGCAGACCCATCTTTAAACAAAAAGGATATTTTTATACCCAATGTGTTCACAGCCTAAATAGAGCTGAGGACTCAGTATTAACCCATCCCCTGACCCTGGTTAAATACAGCCGGGTGGTACATCTTTGAAATGGGAGAGACATGTGGCCTGGGTGTGCTTTCGACTGCACACCCTTTGGCAATGGGCTGTTTTAGGAGGGACCTCTCTCTCTCATGGAAATGGTAGCTATGCCTGTGTCCTCTTTGGACTGCAGTTGGGCAGCCTGGACGTGCCACATCTCTCCTCCTGAAGATTCCTGAAGCTACAGACCAGCTGCTGGAACCACTCACAAGGTTGTCCCGTCGCAGCCTGTGGCCAACAA
The DNA here is from genome assembly GCA_000699545.1 of Podiceps cristatus. Lineage (NCBI taxonomy): Eukaryota > Metazoa > Chordata > Aves > Podicipediformes > Podicipedidae > Podiceps > Podiceps cristatus. Next base: position 43,321 of record KL258756.1, on the reverse strand, counting down.
AATAAGATGGTCACTTGCGTGGTTGGTCTAGCAAGTACAAAGGCTCTAGTGGCAGTGGTGACCAGCTTCTCCTTGTGGTAGTCTTGTCAGCCAACACAGCTACAGGGGGAAGGCAGTTTCTTTATTGAGAAATAGAGTTTACAGTTATACAGAGAGCAAAAGTGACCTAGTGGGATTCCTGTATGTGCTTCAGTGCCTGACTTGGATGTTAATGGGAGTTAACCTCAATGTAATACCAGAGAATCCTACCACCTGCCACCCTGCAGGAGCCAAATATGAAAAACATGAAAACATGTTGCCCAGAGAGGTGGCAGAAGCCCCATCCCTGGAAGCATTCAAGGCCAGGCTGAACGGGGCTCTGAGCAACCTGATCTAGTTGCAGATGTCCCTGCTCATGGCAGGGGGTTGGACTAGATGGACTTTAGAGGTCCCTTCCAGCCCAGATTATTCTATGATTTTGTGATTCTATGATAGTCAATGCAATTCGTACAGATTCCCAGTGGGCACAGTGTGCTGCCAGCTCTGCAGGTGGATCCTCCATTCATTCTACCATGTTGGTTCTTCTCCACTAAAGATCTAAAAGGACTTAAGTGGATTTATCTCCATCTCTGTTTTCTCTGAGTGTGTAGGCATGGATGAGCATTTGGCTACGGAATTTGCAATGAGAGCTATTCAAGTGTTTTAATTGTAACATTAGTTGTGTGGAATTTGGAACATTATCTTTTTAATGAATTGCAATCAAAAGGACTAATTAGTATTCCAACGGGGTGCTGTTTGTGTGTGTGCCTATCTGCCACGCAATGTACCGCTAACAAAGCACAACACTCACATCTGTCCAAGATATTAATCATTCTTCAGTGAGAGAAAATATCACATTTTAATGGCTATGCCATTCTACATGTCCCATTCATTAGTATTTGTTAAGCACCAAGAGTGTGCTTGGTGCTGTGCAGTATGGGGCTTACAGACTGGGCACAGATATCTACTGAGGCAAAGGCTATGCTGGAAGTGGTGGCCACCCAAAAATGTCTGGGGATGGAAGCTGGAGAGTTTCACTCCATAGACAAGACAAGGACAAAGAGGAGTTTTTGCAGATGTGGCCAGTTCTATTTAGCTGAACATAGAAATGTGGTTGAGGTAGGGATCGTCTTAGCGGGATATTAGGGTGCCCAGGACTTCTCACATGGTTGTTATGACTCATACCATGATATTTATAAAGTATTTGGGTCAGATGCAGGCTCTGCACACCCTAAGCCTCCACATTATTCTTTGGTGCTGGTGATAGAATAAATGGAAATTACAGGGGCTGGATGGGAGTTGGATGGCTGCAATCCTTGTTCTTGTCAACTCCAGAGTAGCTGTCCTCTCCATGAGGGGTTTACAGGGCTGCAACAGGGCAATACTACTTATTAGTATCAGGTATTGGAGAAAATAATGGGATTTCATTGATTTGACTGTACATAACTGCTGTTTATCAGTCTTCCTGAAAGCCCAGACATTGGTGATGGTAAGGGACAAACATTCTGTCTATAGATGAGATCAGCTGAGCAAATGTGATCATTTAAAAATATGGGAAGACCTGATCAGAAGGAGAGACTGCAGTGCCAGTGGCTTGCTTGGTTGTTATGATATTGCTATGTTTTAATTTCAAATTCAGAAATAATAAAGGGGATAATTGCACTGAGGGCAAAGATTTATTTTTGAGTCCTTCAAGAGCTGTTTGCGTGGCAGGGGATGGACCCCATCAACAGATGATTTAAAAACTGATCAAAAGTGTGACAAACCCTCTCACCTCCCCTGTTTTTTGACAACCCTCCAGCAGAGTGAGGCGGTGGGATCATAGGGCAGAGATGGAGAGGTGCTGGTGGTGCTGCTGTGATGCAGCCCAGCTGCTGAGCTGGACGCAGACAGGCTTGGCCAGGTCACAGGCTGCTGTGGGACGTGTGCCCCCCCATCTCAGGGATGGGCTTGGGGCAGTGCTGGAGCAGGGTCATCTCTGGAGGGGATCAGCCAGAGCGCGATGCACGGCGCAGCGTAGCCTTTGGCTTTGAACCCGCGCTCCCAAAGTAACAACGCTGGGTTAGTATGCTCCCTGCACTAGTGCCACGCTCCTTCACTGCCTGGGCTGGCTTGAAATGGACAATATTAATATTAATATTATTGCAGCATTTATTTCTCTTGTGCTCTTGACATTCAAAAAGCTGCATGTATAATATACAGAGGTCAAAGTAGGCCAGTCCTGCCATTTCAAAGAGAACACGAGATGAAGACAGAATAGCACTCTTCTGTGAGTTCAGCATTTCCATAAGGGTATTTCTGACTTAACCTTTTTATCACTCTGGGTGATTTCTAGGCATTGCTATATGTATCCGTACGCACACAAATGTACAAATATATGCATGTCTACCACTATAGCTCAGGACAGTCTCTTGGTTGACTTGCAGTTCTACACTCATACACAGAGGAATATGCCTTTCTTTCAGTTACTTGATCAAGGAGCAATCACTAACAAACCCCTAAACCTGGCTGAAAGATCCTAAAATGATGAATCTCTTTTCTCCAGAAATATGAGCTTTAATTTTGGATGAGCAATTCTCCACACATTTGGGTTCCCAATGATCCATTTGTAGCTTATCAATTAATTTTCATATTTCTGTGGAGATGTGGCATTCATTTCCTACTAGAGAGGTTACTGGAATGATAATGCGCAGGTGGCTTGAGATATAGCATAAATATATTATGCTTTGGTATGTCTCATTTATTATGTAAATACGCATACGCTCTGTGCAGATGAAGCAGCTTGAGACCACAGCAGGGTCGTACACTGGCTGGCAGTCATTTGCGAGGCTGTTCAATAATGCAAGTCAAGCAGTGACCGCGGAAGCTGTGGCTTCTCAGAGGGTGCCCTCCCCGCGGAAGCTGGAGGATACGGGGCTGTTCTCATCATTTCGTTTTGATGGCATTTAGCGGTGCTTGCAAGCAGTGAATGAAATGCAAGGGAAAGGATGCAAGAGCTCCATTATTGCGAGGGCTGTAATGGTGATGTATGCCTGCTGTCCTTGGAAAGGCCCTTTATTTTATGGTTTTTCTATAGCAGCCCTCATCTGCTAACCTTGGAGGAGTAGGGGAACATTCAGACATCACAATTCAGTGTCCATATGACTGTGTGGACATTTGAATAGCTGTCTGCTTACTAGTTGTGGGACCTTTAAGGTGTTTTTATTGGAAAGGTGGCCTTTCTCAGTTTCTGTTGGCTGTATTTTTGCAGAGAGATTCTCACTGTTATGGTAATTAAACCAAAATAGATTCTAGCTTCAGCCAGAACACTTTGGAGGACAAGTCTGTGTTATTTGTCCCGAGATCGTCGCTTTGGAGAGGCTGTGTCTGCTGGTCCCTCTATCCTGCATCCGTGGTATCATGAAAGAGTCACTCTTAAGTCTAGGGGAGGGCATTGGACTTGGTCATGATTTTACAAGCAGGAAGCCTCAAAAAAGGGATTAAGAAAAAAAAGGGAAGGAGAAACACATTTTGTGTTGTGGTCTGTGTGCTTCATGATGTTGTGCCCAGGGAGGTAATGGGAACTGGCCTGTCCCTGCAGCCAGCACTGCTTGCAAGCACCGCTAAATGCCATCAAAACGAAATGGTGAGGACCGCTCATTTTCAGACTGGAGATATGCTCCTTTGCAGGCTGCATGGTGTTATGAGAGATGCTCAGGTCCTGCAGGAGCCCTGGCTTCAGGTGCTGGCTCCTGCTCTGGATGCTAATACTGGCTGTCAGTGGGTTTGATTTGTAGTGACCATGTTTGCAGGAGATGTTTTATACCACCACAGCAGTTGGTTTCCCAACCTTTTTAGGTAGGTGCAGCAATAAACCAGGCACTTCCATGAGAGAGCTACTCTTTGCACAGAGTTTGGCAGCGCTGCTGAGGGACTCGCAGATCGAAACGGCCCTCCCTCTTTGTCTTTTCTTTCCAAAACCCTCTGTTTTGCATTCAGTTATGCTCAACAAAAACAGCTGAGGCAAATCTGCCACTGCTGCTCACTTCACAACGACTTGCAAAACAGATCTGAGTCTGAACAGTTGTTACACAAATTGGGACTCAATGCGCAAATGAAAACTAGAAAACAAACAAACAAAACACAGCGCACTGTTGCACTATGTGCCTTGCCACGAGACGGGCTCCAGGAGGGATCTTTGCTCTTCCTTTCCTCAGAAAGGCACTGCCAGCTGCTTCCCCTGTTAACAGAGCAGGAAAGCCGGGAGAGGCTTGTTCTGCCATCAGACAGGCGGGAGCGCTTCCCGTGGCCGTCATGACTGGCAAAGTGCATCCTGCAAGGGCACAGCTTGGCATCATTCTAACTAACTCCTGGAATTTTTTTTTCCTCCACTTGCATTTGACAAGCTGTTAGAAATTTAGCCATGTACATGCCTAAAGCTTTAAATGGGTCCATAAATAAATAAATGTTTCTCTGCAAAGAAAATACCTTCCAGAGATCAAGAATTGCTAATGCAGCAGGGGATGCTCTGAATATGCATAAGGAGGGGAAGAAGGGGCCATGTGATGAGCAGATGGGGGATTGTTATTGCAATGGCCTTATCTCCCTTATACTTAAAAAAAAATAAAAGTTTCCAATAAGCTTCTCCTCCCTTGCATGCCATGGAAACAGTAGTATCTGCCAGAACAAACACTGCACAACCTAATGACCATTCTCTTGAAAATACCACTATAAAAAATTCAGCACCTGCGAGCAGTTTATGAAGACCTGGTACAGCCTGACCTAAAAATTCAAATCAAAATGTTTTTTTGCCTATTCACTTTGACTGAAAGGCTGTTGGTTTAGGAACTGGGTGATTTTTTAGCTCTTTTAGTTAATGACCAAACCCAAAAATAGTCAAATGACTATTTGAGTCAAATGACTGAAACCATGAGCTTCCTTGGACAGTCTTGATCTTGGTGAGGAAAAAACCTCCACTCTTCTATGGCCTGATTCAGCCAGAGTTTCTCTGGAGGGTACTCCCAAGAAGTGCCGATTGCAGTTTAAATTGAGCTTTCATCCTGCAGCACCCTACCCTTGCAGCTAGATGGAGGAAACACAAGTCAGAGTGTGCAGGAGGGAGAGGGAATGTACTGCGTCCTGGTGAATCACACACAAAACCAGTGACACGGCTGCATGTTACAACAGACTTTGTGGTTCCCTGTCTTCAGGCAGAAACAACAGGTGATGCAGGGCAAACACAGGGGCTGAAAGCCGTAGTGCCGGGTGAGTCTGTACAGAGAAAGCCTGGCCTGGAAGAAGAGGCAGTAACCGGTATGTCAGTGCATGAACCCAAAGCAGGAGCTATTCCCAGCTTTGTAGGGGGCAGGTCTCGGCCCCTCTCAGCGCCGCGGCTTCCCAGTGTGCACAGTGCTTGCTGAGGTGGCTGGTCAGCTCGAGCAGCTCTTCACTTACTACTGTCGTACCTGCTTTTGATCAGCTTCTCCTCTGTGAAGCACACCACTTAAATAAAACTGCAATTTCACTTGAACGCTCATGCTGGGATCTGGGAATTTGCTGGGGTAAGATAAGAATGATTCTTAAATCCCAATGAACTAAACTGTCATTGAAATAACAAGTAGAAATAATGTAAAAGAAATTCCTTTACCCTTTTAGTTCATCTGTGCCCCGCTCTTCTTGGCCTCATCTGGAAGCACTAAAATTCAGGAGAGAATCTTTCTTGTGATACTATTGTTGCAGGTTTGTACAGACAGAAGGTTTAGGTGGGATGGTATATGGAAAGGTTACCATTCCACTTTGGTTTTAGAATCACAGAATCATTTAGGTTGGAAAAGACCTTTAAGATCCTCGAGTCCAACCATAAAACTAACATTGCCAACTCTACCAATAAACCATGTCCCTAAGCACCACATCTACGTGTCTTTTAAATAAAAACTATGGGAAAAGCATATGAACATGGATTCTCAGTGAGTTTGTGCATTTTGAAAATGCCTGTGTTGGGAGAGGACTGTCTGCAAGTGCAATTTTCAAATGAAAACTGGAATTATTCATGAGCCTATAATAATCACTCATGCCTCTCATCTACAGCTCGTGCTTCTCTGGTGGCCTTCTTTCATCCATCTGCAGACAACAGTTGTAGCAGAAAGTGCTATTACTGTGTGCTAGTTAATAATGCATATATTAAAAGTGCCTTGTCTAAGGTCTGCATGCCTTTTCCATACAGAAGAAAAGTGATGACAAACATAATTTGTGCCCTTGCTCTTTGTCCCATGGCAGAGAATTACCCATGCTTCCAGAGCCTCTCCCTGCCCCAGAGCCTGATGGAAGTGGGGAGGATGGGTGCTTTCTTGGCTGCCACCACTCTCAGAGGGTCACTCAACGCTTCTGTGGGACAGGTGGGAGTATTGGAGGGAATGGATGGGATTTCTGTATTTTGACTGCACAGAGCACAGAAGAAGGAAACATCCCCTGGAGGCAGCAGGCCAGCCTTCCACTGGGCCCTGCCGCTACCAGCAGGTTGTTGTTCTGAATAGTAAAACGGTGAATGCACTTTAGTCATTGCTGGTGGTCCCGCTGATGTTGGTGTATTTTTCTCCTGATTTCAGAGCATCCCTGTAGTGTAGAATCTCTCTATTATCAGATTAGCTTTTGTGATATGGTTAGTTTGGAAAAAAGATTTTGTTGCTACAGAAAATTGCAACTTTTGGGAGAAAAATCAAACCCTGAAAGATTTCAAATACCAAATAGTACATTTCCACAACTAACAAGCCAGGGTGATAAACTTTAGTCACCGTCTAAGGAATGGGATAGACACCATTTTCTGAAATTTCTCTTCCTTTCCTGGGGAGATGTGCCACGTATCCAGGGGTATCAGGATTGCAATAGCCCAGATTTTAATGTCCATATGGCACAGCAGTGCCACCACGGTGACTGGGAGAGGTTCCTGAAGACTGGAAGAGAGCAAATGCCACTCCCACCTTCAAGAAGGGCAAGAGGAAAGGTCCAGGGAACTACAGTCAGCCTTGCCTCAGTCCTTGCAAAGGTGAAGGAGACAGTGCTCCTGGAAACCATTTCCAAACACATGAAGACAAGAAGGTTATTACGAGTACTCAGCATGAGTTTATAAAGGGGAAATCATGCATGACCAACCCAAGAGCCTTCTGCAATGAGACGGCTAGCCTGGAGGACGAGGAGAGAGCAGTGGATACTGTTTACCTGACTTTGGTAAGGCTTTTGACAGTGTCTCCCATAACATCCTCATAGACAAGCTGATGAAGTGCAGATTAAATAAGTGGGCAGTGAGGTGGATTGAAATCTGGCTGAAAGACTGTGCCCAGAGAGTAGTGATGAGCTGCACAAAACTCAGCTGGAGGCCAGTCACTAGTGGTGGACCCCAGAGCTCAACAGAGGGGCAAATATTGTTTAACATCTTTATTAATGACCTGGCAGATGGGATGGAGTCCACCCTCAGTAACTTTGCAGGTGATGCAAAACTAGGGGAATACACCAGATTGTTGTGGTGCCATCCAGAGGGACCTCAACAGACTGAAGGACTGCACAGAGAGGAACTTCGTGAAGTTCAACAGAGTAGAAATGTCAAGTCTTGCACCTGGGGAGGAACAGCCCCATGCAGCAGTACATGCTCAGGTCTCACCAGCTGGAAAGTAGCTCCACAGAGAAGGACCTGGTGGTCCTGATAGACAACATGCTGACCATGACCCAGCAATGCACCACTGTGGCAAAGGACAACAGCCTCCTGGGCTGCCTGAGGAGTGTTGCCAGCAGGTTGAGAGAGGGAAACCTACCCTCTGCTCAGCACTGGTGAGGACACATCAGAAATGCTAGGTCCAGTTCTGGGCTTCCCAGTACAAAGGAGACATGGACATACTGGAGCAAGTCCAGCACAGAGCCATGAAGATGATGAAGAGACTTGGAGCATCTCTTCTATGAGGAAAGGCTGAGACAGATGGGCTGTTCAGCCTAGAGAAGAGAAGGCTTAAGGGGGAAATCTCATCAGTGTGCATAAACACTCGATAGGAAGGAGTGAAGAAGGGGGAGCCAGACTCTTCTGAAAGGACAAGAGGCACTGAGCATAAATTAAAACAACAACAACAAAACCACAAGAAAATTAAATCTGAACACATGAAATCACTTCTTTCCTGTGAAGGTGTTCAAACATTGGCACAAGGCTGCCCAGAGGAGTTGTGGAGTCTCCATCCCTGGAGATATCCAAAACCCAACTGGACATGGTCCTGGGAAACCTGTTCTAGATGACTCTGATTGACCTGGGGAGTTTGACTAGATGATCTCAAGAAGTCTCTGCCAACCTCAATTGTTCGGTGAATCTGTGATATTTTAGTTGTGAATGTTTGCTTGTATCTGATAAATAAAAAATACTTTCAGGGAAATGATTACTAAGTGAAAAACTTGAAATACAAATAAGAAAGAAACCTTTAAAGTAGCCGCCATATATTGATACAATATTGACCAGTGATGAGACCTGCCAGTTTTTAATATTTTTTAAATTGCTGCCTGGCAGATAGCAGAGATCCTCATGTGAAAGCAGTGGCTTTCAAATGGGTTTACTGTGTTGTTTACACTATGATAAATGGAAGCCTGACATACTTCCACATGGAAGAAAATATGTTATTATACAGATAAAATGTCTGTCTTGGTTATTTTCTAACAGCAGCACAGGGCAGATATGTATACACAAAGCTTAAGAGACAAAGGAATTTTTCTGATTATTTGTCAAGCACCGTCTTGTTTCTAACACATTATAAATGAATAAGCCTGTCACTGAGCTGAGATAAATTGCCTGAAGGTCCTGGGAACTTATTACTGGTAACCCTTGCTTCACAGATCTCACCTGCCCTTGCTAAAGTTCTCTTGTTCGTCTGCAGCACACAGCGCTCAGGTCCCTCCTGGGCCGCTCCTCCGTGGGCTGCAGCACTGAGCTCAGAGCTGGATGCCACATTTTTTCTCTCACTCTAACTTGCATACGAGAGATATGTAGCTATATAAACTACTTTATAGTTTGACTAGTTACTTTATAGATTGACTTTATAATTTCTACCTGTAGAAGAGGTGGCCTTTTCATTTCCTCCCCTTTATTGCAATCTATGCTTATAATATGCCTTGGATCATCATCAGTCACATCTTTTATTTCTCAGTATCAGTGTTCCATCACCCAACCAGGGAGGCACTGAAGCTGCTGTTCTTTGTTTGCGCTTTTTTTTTTTTTTTTTCTCTTTCCCTGCAGTTATTTACATAGCCATACAAAAGGTGTAAGGATTATGCATCAACTGTAGTGGCAACCAAGGCACTAATTCTTAAGCCCTACTCTTGTTAGAGTGATTATTGGAGGAACATTGGCACCCTCCTTTTGTTTCCATTGAAATTTAGGATGTGATGTGTGGGCATAAGACAACCCGTGTGTTTACTAGCTTGCAGAAGACAAGTCTCACATTTTCAGTTCTGTGGGGCTGACTCATGTGTCTACAAAAGCCTTGTACTGCCCAGAATGGGGCAGCAGGAACAATAGAAGTCAATGGGGATTAGGAGTAGGATATTTGGAAGTGCCCAAGTCCTGCTTTGAAAGGTGAAACAGACTGTTCAGCATTCAACTCTCATTATGACTCAGCCCCAGTTCGCCTTGGAGGTGTTTAGATCACTTTTAAAAATGGATCTTAGGCTCTGAACGAAGAGATACATTGTTGAAATAATTGTCTTTTGTGTTTAGAGAAGAGGCCCCTATATTTACCTGCGAAGTGTGCACCTAAACCAAGTCAGTGCACACATAAATGCCTTTACAGAAAAGCAGATCAGTACTGTTGTGCTTACTGCTCCCCTGGAAATGAATTTTCTTAATTATATCCATAAATATGTTCTGAAGATGAAACTTGGGCATCTCTGGTTTTGAAAATGTGTCCCAACTTATCATAGTATAAGAAGTCTCTCAATGTTTCTCCTTTTAAAAAACCCTAAACTATATTTTAAGCCAATTAATCTTCCATCTCATGTCTCAAAAAAACCTAACTCAGATGCTGTTTCAAAATCCATCCCACTATTTCATGCCTGCTTTCACCTTTAAACATCACATTTCTGCTTTCAAATTATTACATACATAACCTTTATGAAGACTGCAATGTACCTTGCATTCGAGGGGCAGCAGAGCCAGCTGGTGCATCTCGCAAATAGCAGCTATACACCTACATTTGTTTGATATTTTGTACCGCATATACATAAAAATATGTACAACTTGCTTTTCTGTTATTGATCAGAAGACACAATCATCTCCAAACAGGTCAGCAAACCTAAATAATAATTATATGTTGAGCATACTGGAAAAGGGAGACTTTCAGACAGTGTGAAGACCATTCACATGTCTGAATCAGGCTGAAAGTCAGTGAGAGCTGAGGGCTGACTTTCTCTGCCAACCCCTCCGGTCATGGCTCCCTGTGTCGACAGCTATCCCGGCTATTTGGTGAGACATGGTGAGACCCACATCCCTGACTTGTCCAGTGTTGCTGTCTGGGCAGCTGAGTTCCTCCACGTGGTCCTCTCTTTGCCTCCCTGGCAGCAAACAGGTTGCATCAGTAAATGTCTGATGGGTAAAGCGATTTGTGCCTCCATCCAGATAGGCGTGCAGGGTTCGAGTCTGTCCCCCTGCTCCATGCTGTGGGGCATCTCACTCTGGGAATGGCCTGCTGGTGGCCACGAGGGAGAAGCCCTTGGTCTGTATGGGGCAGGATGACGAGAGACAGGGAGAGGGTTCTGACCTGGAGTGGCTGATGGCAACAGTTGTCTTCACCTGTTCTTTGGGGGCTTGTGGGGTACCAGGGAGCAACAGGTTGTACAGTGAGGTGGTTGCTCTTCCTGGAGAAGCTTGCCCCTCCATTCCAAACAAAACTGGACAACTAAATACCCGGTATTTCTCTAACACCAAGTCGCCTAAAAGGACTGACCCATCCAATGAATTTCCTATGATGACTCCCACTGTTTCCATAGAGATCCTCAATTTTATATCTTGGTGACGCCAAAGGAATCAGAAATATCTGGATTGTGTTGTTGTGCACTCAGGCCTTTCCTCACTTGATAAAACTGAATGTTACTGTTGACATGTCTGTATCACAAGGGGAGAATCTAAATTGTGAATTTCTCATGGCCTTGTTGGGACAGGACAGTTTCCAGGACACAGATCCTCACGATGAAGCAGCTTCTGTCTCTTATCCCAGGAAGCTCTGCAATTTGTTTGTAAAACTGGCACTCTGAGTGCCCCACAGCCCAAGGCTGCCTACCTCTGTCCTGACCACGCTGTGAATACAATACCTCATGATGAGGTTTCACGTGATGGAGTTGCCTGACCCTTCCACCAAACTGCATGGACACACTGCTGCTCTGCTTTGAATGGCACCTTCTAGAAAAGACTGTTTATGAAACACCCTCTTGCCCTATGGCTGGCAAGTGAGGACCTTCACTGGCCCCAGCAAGGTCCTGCCGGATGCCCAGGGCTTGGGTGCTCTGTGGGGCTGCCTGACCACATCACTGACTAATGCTATTATCTGCATTGATGTAGTCAAGGTCTCAGTCAGATAAACTTGTGAGGTTGCCCAGAAATGCTGGGAAGGAGGTAATCTAGCTGGCAAGTGAAAGACATTTCTGCAACTGTAACTGCTACCAGACAGCTGGGCAGACTCCTGGGAAAAATCACATAAGATGACAAACTTGTCCTTTGTTAATAAATGCCAGGTGACAGCTAGATAGCAAGACAGAAGCTTGCTTAATTTGTTTCTCATGTTTCCTCTTGAAAGTGACAGCAACTTCTTTCTCTGGCATAAAACAGTCATGAACTAAAGGGTAAAGCATCCGATCAAATTTCTTTGTTTATTTTCCCTGGTTTAGGGCCAATACTAACCTTGAAATGCTCAGATTTACCTAATTAGAGGTGCTGCGCAGGGAGTAGGAGAACGGGAACTGGAGCAACGTGGAGCCGGAGCCAGCTGCCGGCTGGGGCCTCGCCTCTGCCAGGCTCACACAGCTGACCAGGAGGTGGACAGGACTCCTTCCTCCCTGGGCTCTCTCCTCTTCCTCACCAGCTCCAGGAGAGGAGATGTCTCCATGTGCCCAGAGCCACAGGGCTGGCTCTGGCTGGAGGCAGCTCAGCTTTTTCCAAGGTAGCTCCCAAGGTCATAGACATGGAAGCAAAATTCTGCAGGCAAGAGTTTTAGACCAAACATAAGATCATAAGTCCTAACAGCAATTGCAAATGCTGAAAAGGAAAAAAGGAAAAAAAGGAAAAAAGGAAAGGAAGGAAGGAAGGAAGGGAGGGAGGAAGGGAGGAAGGAAGGAAAAGAGGAAAAGAGGAAAAGAGGAAAAGAGGAAAAGAGGAAAAGAGGAAAAGAGGAAAGGAAAGGAAAGGAAAGGAAAGGAAGGAAGGAAGGAAGGAAGGAAGGAAGGAAGGAAGGAAGAAAAAAAGCTACATTTTCCAAAACCTGTGAAGTGTTCTTCTGGCTCCCTCCATCCTCTGTCTTGACCCCACCTGTAATTGGGATGAATTCAGGTGGTAGAGAGAAAAATAGGAACCTTAAAAAGAAAATGGCCATTTTTGCCTTTGCCTTTCTTTAGTATGAAAAAATCTGAAATTCTGAGAGAAACTTTTATGTGAACTGTTTTCTATGAGTTAACAAAGTATTTAATCTTTTTTCCTGTTGCTAAAACGTATTTCAGAATTTCTTATAGTAGTTATAGTCTCTCTTTTGCTTAAATGTCATTTGCTTCTAGAATTTTAATTACTTTCTCATATTAAGGATATATCAGAAGATAAAAAATGCATTTATTCTTTATGCAGTGTAGCTTAATCTCTATCAAATAGTTACTTAAGACATTAAATGACATTATTTAAAACAAAATAATGCATTTTCATTTATTTAATAATATTCTTAGCAGTATTTTGTCCCAACTATGTTATTTTATCTGTTTTATATTAGAGCAGGGATCTAAGACCACAGAAATCAGATTAGCCTGAGAACTAAAAATGTTGCCACAACATTAATGAGGCACGTGAGGGCAAAAGATGCTGTAGAAATATGTGGTATTGTTTGGAGCATGAGATAGCCAGTGTTTGGAGATCTTCCTGTAATTTGACAGTTCTTCTCCTCTGCTTAAACTCTTGTGGTTTACGCAGTCCTTGCTGTCAGATTTCAAGACCTCGGTGCACACTTTATGGAGGGTATTACCAAGCTGAAACAGAACCTGTCAGAAAATGTTTGTGCTGAGATATTTATGAAACATGGATAATCTCAAAGGCTCAAGAACTGGCATGCCAGCCTCAGTGTTGTAATCAAAAACATCTTCAGGTTAATTAATCTACTGCTGTATTTTCCATATGCTCGTCCTGTAAACTAGTCTGCCATCACCATAAAGTTGTATAATTGCACGATACGGTGATAGCACCTTTCTGAAAATACCTGGTAATAACTAAGTTTTATAGGGAAGCAAATCTTAGCATTCACAAAGGCCACTGCCTCTGTCATTTTTGTGTCTTGAATTTTTGAGCTGAAAAATGAAGCAGTGTATGATGACATTCTTTACAATGCCTCAGGGAGAAATTTTAAATGATGGCTCTGCCTGTGACGTAGTAAATATTAGAGATTGTTGGGAAAAGCTTTTTCCCCCGTCATGAAATTTATGGCTGAGACTTTTCCTTAGCAAAAATTTATACATAGTCAACTAATTATTTTTCACTGGAAAACAGAATCAGAAAATTTTCAAGGATAATGTTAATGAAAAAAAGCAGCTCTGGATGTAAACAATGTATTCAGCTGAATGACACAGGATTCTGGTGTAAACACATCTCATGCTCAGATGAGTGTGTACAGATTTTTGGACATGTGGGGGGAATATTTGTTATTATTTTTATTTTTATTTATAGACTGACAATGATCTGCGATGTGTAGTCCTGTAATCTAACAGTCAACAAGGAAGACATGGTGCATCAATAAAACCAAAGCAGGGAATAATTGGTGTGTTTCCCGTTTCTTCTTTTCATCTTAACGAAATCTGTTGTTTCTGCTGGTGTGGCACACCCATGGACTACCTACATGAGGCAACGGTGATGAGTGATGGGTTCATGTCACCCCAGAAAGGCACCAAAGGGGGCTGGTGTGGGTCCCTCCCAGGGTGGCGATGGAGAGGTGACTTCTTTGGGAAGTGATTCCGAAGCTAAATTGCTGCCCCTGCCTCCCTCTAGAAGGGTCCATGTCTTTCCTGTGACCACTGAGAGGAATTTAGGAGAACCATCAGTCCAGCTGAGCTGGTGAATCAGGTTGCACAGGTTGATTGGAATAAATATCTCTTTTTCTTCTCTCTCCTTCACCTCTGTAGTTTTTCCTGAAGAGCTGACGGAGAGGTCGGTGTCCCTGAGGACGAGTTGTGAACATCAGCATCAAGGAAGGATGGCATCTGCAGGAAGGAAGGATCTCATCATTTGGCTTTAACCGCCCTCCAGGTGGTATCACAGGGTCCTCTTTCACTGCTGCATCTTAAAAGAGAGACAGAAACAGGTGCTGGTAATGGAAGATTTAATTACAAGCTACATCAGTCACACGTTGGGTGCACAGGGAGCTTGTGATGCTCAGTAACTTGCCTTCTGGGTATCAGGGACCTTTTAGCATAGCTAGATGGATTATCTGCCAAAAAGTCAGCAGTTATGGTCTGTATGTGGAAGTAGAAGTCACATGTGGAAGTGTGGGAGCTATGCTCTAGAGGCTAAATTCAAGTACTGGGCAGGAGACTGAAGTCCAAGTCCTTCACATAGTGTTTGCTGAGAGACAGGCAGAGGTCCAACGTCTCATTGTGTGAATAAGATTGTGACGTAGAAAGGAAACAGAGGACTGAAAACTGAAAGAGGAGCATTTGCTCTAGAGGCTGTAGGAAAGCCAACAGGCACAGAAGACCTGGACTGACATGAGCTCCAAGTAGAGATAGCTGTCTTCCTTTGAACACACCTCTGAGGAGACCAGGAGGGATACAAACAGCACAATTGTTATCAATAAGGGATGTAGATTATTGCATGTGTGTAGCATTAAGTGACAGAGTGAGGACATAATTTGCAATTTTTTACACCATTTTTATTCCAGTTGGTGGAAATCCCATACTCCAACAATAAATGTGCAATCCTGCCGTTATACTGCCGTGGGCAGAATGGTGATGGTGATCAGCAAGTGCTAAGTGAAATTAGGTGTGCTGCAAATTTAGGACAGGTAGCAAAAGTAGAAGAATTCGACTATTCATGCGTGGACTGGATCAGTACCTCACAAGAACAAGGTGCAGAGATAAACCTTTGGGTGTAACCCAAAAGCTTCTGCAACAGCTGGTCCTAGGATACACAGGAAAGCCATCAGTCTGGATTTGGTCTTCAGTGGTACACAGGGTCTTATCTTACCTGGGAGTCATTACTAGGAGAGATAATTATAGCAGCAATCACAATACAAATAATTTTAACATTGTGGCAGGAGAGAGCAGACCAAATTAATCCAGCACACAGATACTAGATTTGGAAACAAGGAGCAACATTAAAAGGCAGGAATTAGTAAAAAACCCCACACAGAACAAGCTAAAAAAAAAAAAAAAATGTTTGAAAAGGTAGAAGCCCAGGGGTGAAATGTGTGCCACAAATCAAATAGAAAACAAAGTAGTCCAATAAAGCCCAGCATAGTCAATAAAAAGTCAGGGTGACTCTTAGAAGAAAAAGATGGATGTCCAAGAAGAGCAGAACTATTTTCCAAAAAAAGGGTAATAGCAAAGCCCATAAAATACATGAGAACAAATGTAAATAGGAAAATAACAGGGATGAAAAAAGAATTTGGAAAAAACCTCAGAAAAATTGCTCAATCCAATAGTAAGAAATTTCTTAGGTACATCTAAAGAGAGGTAAAGAATTAGTGGGAAAGTATAAAAGGCACCTCACTGATAAATGGGACTTCAGGGATAGTGTGGCATAACAGAACAGCTCAGTGAATTCTTGATGAACTCGTTGCTGAAGTTGTTAGAGATATTCCCACACTGAATACGTACCTCAGGGCCCATGGGCCAGACGAGTGAAATTAATGTGAGGGAAATACATGGGAAGTATTAGATCAAATAGCTGAGCTAGATACTGCTGGCCACGGTTTCTAAACGCTCTTTACAAACCAGATAACCGGTGAACTGCTGGTGTAATTTCCAACAACCCAAGGGACTGTAGAGGGGCTCATGGGGATGATGAACCAGTGAACCTCACTTCCATCCCTTGTAAGATGATGGACTTCATAATAAAGAATAAATTTTCTAGGCACTTCTGAGCTGGGAAGGAGTTGTCATGCTTTCTGGGAAGGGAATCCCGCCCTGCTATCCTGCTGCAGTTTTGGAAAGGTGTCAGGAAAAATGTGGATAGAGAGGATCCAGTGGATATCATGTATTGGGTTGGGTGGATACTTGAACACCAAATGTTGTTCAAGGAAGTAAGCTGCCACAGGACTGGAGGAAAGTGCTGTTAAAGGCTGAAAGCTGGTTAACAAATGGGAAGGACAGGGCAGGGCTTAGTGGTCACTTTCGAAGATGGAGAAGAGTTAGCACTGGGCAGTGATGAAGGCAATGGATAAAGTGAAGACAGAATTACCATTCACCAGCTCCATCAGCAAATAGAGGACATCCAGCAGGGTAGGGCTTTACTGTGTAAAATCCCTAATATGACATTTGTGGTTGCTGAGAGTAGTACAAAGAGTACAGATCAGAGAAAGTGGCCAAATGTTCATGTCCCCCTAAACAGCATGTCCTATTGGGGTCATTAGAGCGACCCAGCATGGCCCCTCTTTTGGTCCTATGCCATTGCACAGAGACAGGCACACTAGGAATGTGGCCTTGCAGCACCCCTGGGTCTACTTGGGCTTTTGAACACCATTTCAGCTCCTGAGGTTGGGCACCTCCTGGTTAGGGAGAGAGGATGGTGGAGGACAAGGCTGTGCCTGCTGCTCCTAAGCTGGAGGTGTTGTTTGAGAGCTGGTGGTCTCGCTTGCTGAGGTTCAGCCCTGGGGCATTGCATCGTGTGGAGGAGTAGGATGCTAGGAGCCTTATGTGCCATAGGCAGAGAAACAAGAATGAAGCTAACTCAGAAATACTGGAGTGAAGCACAAGGTGGAGGACTGTGGGGTGGGGGGGCAGAATGCAGGCACAGTGCCCTCCTGGGTGATAAACAGGGCTCCTTGGTGCCACAGATGGACTGGCAATGAATTAGAGATCCTCACAGCTTCTGCTGGATGCAAAAGCAGGAGAGTGAGGTATCTGAAATGCTTGTATTTGTATAACACTCTGTGTGTCTGACAGAGACTCGTTAAAGAAATGCCACTTGCTTGCAAGCTGTGTGCCATCAACAGCCTCTTCTGCTCATTTACCGTGCCGGCAGGCAGGCAGTGCTGGGCGAGGAGCTCACAGGGCTCGCCTTTAACTATGGCTAATGACAAATTTATAAGCCTGCAATGCTTGGTTTTCTCATCTGAGGGGGGAAACAGTAAGGGTGAACCTTCTTCCTGACATTTAATCTGTTACTGTATTTGCCACAGTTTGGAGGCTAGACTAGTAAATCTGAGCATGCTGATAAGGGATTTTTAGCTGATATCACTTTTTGGTATGTATGCTGACATCTCTGGAGAAAGGGCTGCAGGCTTCAATGGAAGGGTCCAGTAGATTTATATTCCTGGTAATGTACTGAATTCCTCCAGCTGGAAATAAATTGTCTGTTTTTCTTGATTTAAGGCAGAGTGGGGAAAGAGACGTGTGAAATGCCGGTTAGAAGAGTGCAGAAATATATAAATTAAGGTGTTGTATTAACTAATGACTCCATTTTGAAAGTTTGGAAAATGTTGGTTTCATGGGCCAAGAAGACATATAAGTGGGTTTAGGACATACATGAGGATCATGTTAAAAATGATCCTTTATTAGCAGTGAAGGGGTAAATGTTTTTTAAAAATAGTTAAAAATATGACTGTAAGAATAGATGTACTGCTTGACATTCAGCTATTGAAATGGATTCCTGCTATTTATATCATGTGAATACAGTGTCTAGCAGTAGCTTTTTCATGTTATTCAGTTAGCCATGGGTTTGAAATTCATTTCTTCTGCTATGTATTGCAAATACACCCATTGGGTTCCTAATTGGGGAAAAGCTGAGCACCTTGTTTGAGGTTGCATGTCTCTTGTCCCTTGGCAACGACTACATCAAGTTCTTCAGTGAGCTCCTTTCTTAATGGCATCACAACAAGCTGCATATGGCTCTACAATAAAAGGAATTATTGTATTAGTGGAAAGCGCTGGGCTATGCATTTGGTATCAGAAAAAGGGTCAGCCGAAGGTACGAAACGGCTGTACCATTTGTTTCCAAATACTTGCTAATGATCTATTATAAAGAAAAACAAGTGAGTGTTCCGTGTATTCACACTGAATTATCAGAGGAAAAGGCCTGAGCTACCACTCATTTTAGGTATTACAGTAAATCAGCTTCCTTGCAAATAATGAGGCATTTTTTTGTTTATATTTGTTTAAGAATTGTGTTCTTAAACACATTTTTAAAGGAAGCACTGTGGAGGTTTTACAGAAGAAGAAATAGCACAAGTAAGCAGGGTAGTTCAGTGGCCTTAAGCCTCACATCTGATTTAACTGAAGCCCATCGAAGCCCAGACCAGAGTCCCAGCATGACCACTTTAGCTTTTCAAGACCCTCCATGAGAATAAGATGCAAATGGGAGTTGATTTTGTTTTTTGATTGTTCTCTGTCATACATGGGTATTAAATATCCGCTTGAGCTTTCAGCTCATCTCCATTATCTACCCCACCACCTTCCTTCTCCCTCCAGAGCCTGTGCACCGAAGCTCCACAGACGCACCTTAGTACTGCTCCTGGCATGCAGCGCTGCATCCAATGTTCATGGAAAGCAACAACCGTGTGTAGAATATAAACCAGTACAGGCCATGGCAAGGCCTGAGGTCCTGATCTCGATCATTTCTATCAGTAGGTTGGCTGAAACACGTCCATGCAATCTGATTTTCCTCCCCTTGAAGCCTGCCCATGGCAGGGTGATTCATAGTCCTCCTGTATTTCATCCTGATGTTGGATGCGGATGCAGTGGGGCTCCTGGGTCTTGCCATTCACAGCGTGCAAAGCTGCCCGACGACTCTGATGCTGTTTGGGTCAGGAGTCTTATTTTAAAAGCATACTGGGATGAAAGACACTTTACTGTGATCAGAAAGGTGGTGTCAGAGGGAGAGCTGTCAGCTGCAGTTGGAGATCAGTCTCTCTCTTGGAGAAAGGAGCTGGTGGTAACAGCCCTGCTGTGTACATTATCGGCACTTAACACTTATGTACAAAGTAATCTGAATAATGCTAAATGCTATCAGGGAGGAAACGGAGGGGAGAAATAAAATGGTAGGAAATACTTATCAATGTAACAATTAATGCAATATATACATTTTCAGGTGGTTTGAGGGACTTCATACAGCTGGGAAACGCATCTCAATAATACCAACCACTGTCAGGTATTTGAAAGACTGGATGCCTAAGTAGCTGCGTTGGATGCAAGGGTCAGACCATTTTAATGATGGTCTGAATAGCATTAATAGTACAGAATAGCCTCAACTGACAGAGACCAGCTCTCTGAGAAGACCTCTCCCCAAATAAGATCTCTTCCCAAAATGAGGGACTTCAGCTTCTGTTCCTGTATCAGAGTAGTTTTGTAAAATTTCTGCTTGTCAAGAGATAGTTTAGCTAAAACTATGAATAGTGCTTTGGAGGTTTAGAATATTTATCACTTTTCAAGGCAAAGGGGAGATGGGCGTTATACTCGTATGTGTTTTTTTCAATAGATCTTATAATTCTCCTATCACAAAGATGAAGATAAACATTTTGTTGCAGCTGTAAGACAGATGTGTGCTGTGAATCTTCAAGTAAGTCAGATTAAGAATAGCCCTTTACCTAAACCTAGAGCTTGCCCCTCAAAGCTATTTAAATCAGCAGAATTAGAAGCTGCTTAGTCCAGCTATGGGCATATTACAAGAAAATTCCTAGCATCAAGTCTTCCTCCTGTGGTTTTCTTTATTATTTTTTTCCTTTATTTTTAGTTATACTCTGGATAGCACAAATCTGCTCCACTGTAGGCAGTTTTAGTAAACATTTTTGTGACTCATATGACTGTATTCACATGGAGGAAGGACTCCATTTCTTGGAAAGGTCCCATTTCCCGAAGGGATTGCAGCTGTACAAGAAATACTGAGAATACACCTTCAGGGTTACCATGTTATTCTAACCAGAGTTATTTCAAATGGACATTTTGGTAGCATCTAGCAGCCCCAGTGACAGGACAAGACCTTCTTGTGCAAGCGCATATTGGCTATATAATCAATAGACCATCCCAGACACAAGGGCACGATTCAAGGGCCCGTCTACACCATAGTGTATCCAAATAAGCTTTCACCAAACCAGCTCAGCTACGTGTGGCGTCAGGGCAGGCACGAGCTGTGAAACCCACCCAGGTATTTTTCCCCAGACTCTCTGGGGAGACAGCAGGGCTGGTGATGCTCAGACAGCCCGTCCGAGCTTAGTGCATGGCTGCGGACTTTTTGGCCTCTCACTTTACCAGCCTGGTATCTCCATTTTAGATGCGCAGCCCAACTTCTTTCTTTTTTCTTTTCTTTTTTTTTTTTTTTTGTTTGTTTTCTTGTAGTTGTTGTTGTTGTTGGGTGGCTGAGACTTGCAGGTAGTTCACTGGAAAGCAGCCTCAAAGGCAGCGACCCCTAAGAAGTTACCCTGGGAGGATACTCTCAGAACCCATGTAGGTTGCTGGTGGATCTTGCTCACAAGAGCCTAGGAAGCCCAGAAGGTCAAGAACCAGCACCACCCATTCCTGTCTAAGCATTCCTGTAGTCCTCTCTTAAACCTGGCACACACATCTTGCCCAAGACTCATAGGTGGTGACAAAACACCACTCAAACATCCAGGGAGACCTTCCGTCCCCAAACCACTAGTACCTGTTGGTGAGCAACTTTCTCTACTCTTCCCGCTTCCTCTACAGTAAATAAAGGAGAAGAATGTAAATGTAGCTCTCTTGCCTGTACAATACAAATATCTCTCTTGAAATCACACTAGCTTCAATACATGCTTAACACCAGAGAATCCTGCAAGCTGCCGAGATTGCTCCCCTTATTTGACTCTGTGTTGATGAGTCCCATGATTGCTGGAACACAAAAATGTCAGCAACTGTATCTCGTCAGTGGCTTTTGCCAGCGATGACCCTTTGAGCAGATGATGCCCAGAAACAGGAGATGTGAGATGACTGGGTTTGGGGATATGAATGGCTTTTCTATCACACTGTGTTTTGGAAATGTCAGCTGTAATTGAAACTTAATCTTCCAACAAGTTTCAGTTGGCTGCTATTTGCAGACAATGTGAATGTTGCATTTTAGTAAATGGCATCTGAACTAAAATGTTCTGCTGATTTATCCTACTTTTTCCCCCAAAGGACACTGACAGCCAGGGTGTGGGTGCTAGGTTAATTTGACTTTTACAAATCAGATACTTCCTGTTCTCCAAGTAAAATTCATAGAATCATGATTCTTTTTTTCTTTTTTTTTTTTTTAATCCTTTCTTTTTTTTTTTTTTTTTTTTTTTTTTTTTAATAGCCTGGATAGTAAAAAAACATCCCAAAACTTTGACCTGCTGTAGCAGGACTTAGAATCATAGAATCATAGAATCATAGAATCATAGAAAGGTCTGGGTTGGAAGGGACCCCAAGGATCATAGAGTTCCAACCCCCCTGCCACAGGCAGGGACACCAACCTCCAGGCCTGGATCTACACAAGGTTGCCCAGGGCCCCGTCCAACCTGGCCTTGAACACCTCCAGGCATGGGGCATCCACCACCTCTCTGGGCAGCCTGTTCCAGCACCTCACCACCCTCTCTGTAAAAAACTTCCCCCTAATATCTAATTTAAACCTTCCCTCCTTCAGCTTCAATCCATTCCCCCTTGTCCTGCCATTTTCTACCCTTTTAAAAAGTTGATTCCCCTCCTGTTTGGACGCTCCCTTCAGGGACTGGAAGGCTGCAATGAGGTCCCCCCGCAGCCTGCTCTTCTCTAGGCTGAACAAGCCCAGCTCCCTCAGCCTCTCTTCGTAGGGGAGGGGCTCCAGCCCTCTCATCATCTTCGTGGCCTCCTCTGAACCCTCTCCAACAGTTCTGCATCTTTCTTGTACTGCGGGCCCCAGACCTGGACACAGGACTCCAGGTGGGGCCTCACGAGGGCAGAGTAGAGAGGGACGATCCCCTCCCTGTCCCTGCTGGCCACCCCTCTTCTGATGGAGCCCAGGATACCATTGGCCTTCCGAGCTGCAAGAGCACACTGCTGGCTCATGTTGAGTTTCTCGTCCACCACGACCCCCAGGTCCTTCTCAGCTTGCAATACTGCTGCTATTTGGGAGCTGGCGAAGATGAAGAGTAGAAGCTAAAACATGAATCTAAACCCGTGTCTGCAGCTAGCTGGTGGACAATATGCAAAAACCCAGGAGCAGGCAAATTTAGGTCAATGTAATCAGCATTTATATACCACCTAACTATGATAGAAATAGTGTTTCCAAAGGGAGGCCTACCACCAGAAAAGACTGCTGTGATACTCAGTGCTTAAGGGGTTTCAGAAGGTCTTAGATCATGTATGCTCATTGATAAAGACAGGGATCCCTCCTTTCCGTCCCTCCATCTCCCAGCCCTGCAAACTGAACCTCACTTGTTTAGGGAGCTGGGATGGTTTCTGTTTGTGCTGGGGATAACAGACCCCGGTTGGTGTGGATGCAACCCACCCTCTGCAGCAGGTCTCCAAAAGCATGATGGTTTGGGCTTCAGTTATCAGTTTTGCAGTCATAGAATCAAAGAATCATAAAATCATGGAATAGTTTGGGTTGGAAGAAACCTTTAAAGGCCATCTAGTCCAACCCTCTGCAGTGAGCAGGGACATCTTCAACCTGATCAGGTTGCTCAGAGCCCCGTCCAGCCTGGCCTTGAATGTTTCCAGGGATGGTGCTTCTACCACTTCTCTGGGCAACCTCTTTCAGAGCTTCACCACCCACATTGTAAAATATTGCTTCCTTATGTCTAGTCTATATCTCCTCTCTTTCAGTTTAAAACTGTTACCCCTTGTCCTATCACAGCAGGACCCGTGATAAAGTTTTTCCCCATCTTTCTTATAGGCCCCCTTTAAGTATTGAAAGGCCGCAATTACATGTCCCCACAGCCTTCTCTTCTCCAGGCTGAACAGCCCCAACTCTCTCAGCCTGTCTCCATAACAGAGGGGCTCCAGCCCTCTGATTTTTTTTGTGGCCTCCTCTGGAACCGCTCCATGCCTTTCTTGTGCTGAGGGCTACGGTCAGTCGCAAGCATGAGTTGTTCCATTGCAAAAGAGAGTTTCTGTTAAGTTGAACAAGCTTTGTGTGAAGCCCAAGAAGTTTCCACTCAATGTAGTCATACTGGTCATACTGAAGTAGAGGTCTACCACCAGCTTTAAACGTAATGAGCCCCTGTTCCACCTCCTTTCTGCCCATGCTGTGAGTGTGTGCAGAGGATACACATGGTTGGGGTGCACAGTGCCCACACTGGACCGAAAAAGGAGAAGTTCAGCAAAGCCGTGGTGGGTTTTGTTTCTGTGGCCCCAGCTCCTAGCTGACCAGATTTCAGCCTTCAACCTCTCCTCTCCACCAGGCTCAGGAGTCTGTGTGAAGTTTGCCCATTAGCTTGGATTTGCAGGACATTGGTGAGGCTGAACTTCAGGCTCAGCTGGGACTGAGCGTCAACCCACAGCAGGGACGAGTGCCATATGTCCTGGGGAGTACCCAGCCGAACAGCCGACATTTATTTTTGCCTTTGAAGTCAGCAACTGCAAGCTGGAACACATCCAGGAAGGATATCTGTGAAACAAGAAGGCATTTATTTTTACAGAGTAAATCCTAATGTTAAACAAACTAATCTTCTCAAAAGTGATATGGCTCCCTTTTGGTAAATTACGTGCAGGAATTCCTGATAAAGGTCCTTCTCAAAAATCCTTCTCAAAGATGAATTTGATTTGTCATACCAATAGTTTTGAGTCAAGCTTTCAAAACTGGTCTCTAAATTATGCCTGTGGAAAAATGCACCCACGCACAATGGCCTCCAGTTAATACTCAGAGCATGAGCCCCGCTTTGAACTCATTTGAGAACTCAGCTGTATTCAGTCTTTAATATGCTGCATTTTATGGTTTATATAATAAGAAAGAAAAAGACAACAGCCAAAACCATCATTCTATATAATAAACTTGTGGGATGCTGTGTACGTCCTGGTCACTCCATTTTGGACAGAGATATAGTAGAACATCAAAAGTTGCAGAGAAAGGTGTTAACCAGAAATATGAAACAGCTTCTATAGCAGGAAATACTTAATAGACTAGACTTTCAACACTGAGAGGAGAGGACAGAGGGGCCATGTCAGATGGTCAGAGGAGGTGAATAAAGGATGATTATTCACTATTTTTTATATAGTACAGGCATCATCAGAATATAAGGTGGTGGTAGCAGAAAATTTCAAACAAGAACAAGGAAGAACTTTTCATACATACACATGGTTAAATCATGGAAGTTGTGAAAAAATATTGTGGTGTTAAAAAGCAAAGAGATCCAAACAGTTATGTCAGTCAAGCACAAAAATCAGGTTTATCCTCCAAGCCAAGAAGTCTCCAACTGCTGATTGCTGGAGGAGCTGGAAGGGTGGGAACGGGGCATGCTTCCCCCGGGGCATTTCTTAGACCTATTGCTGGTCATTATCAGAGACTTAGATGGCTGCTCTGCGTTTAATAATAATATCTGATTTTAACTGTATTTTGAGTACCATCCAAGGAAGAGCTCCTCCTGTCATCTTGGCAGGGTTCCCACCACTCTGAACCCTATCCAAGACTCAGACAAACCTTTTCATCCACTTTCTAGGACTTCCAGGACTTTCAGGACTTCCTGGACACATCTCTGTCTGCAGCCTAGAAGCTCCTTGTGAGACTAACGTTATTTGCTCAGGTGCGCATAGGTGTGCCCATTCTCAGGAGCAGATCCCCCAAAGCTTTTTGTGGTCCAGGGCTGGGCAAAACCTGAACTGACCCCAGAGAAGCCTAAATAGATGAGGTTGTGTAGTTGGACTGTCGCTGGATTTGGGGTGGTGATAGCTACCTGTTACAGCCTAGCGCTTGAGGCATTCCTCCAGGGACTTCACTTGTGTAAAGTTATGTGATGTTGTACCCACATCAATATGTCATAACTCTCCTAACTGCTAGGCCATGGTGATTGCTCTTGCTGCTGCTCCTGCCAACACTGAGCCGCTTTGTACCCACGCAGACAAGTGTCACAAGTTCAGGTGAGGAGCAGATTAGAAGACACCTCACTCAAGCTCTGGGGTTAGGCACCCTTCTAGGAGTAACAAAGCTGGGCTGCTAGACCCTGCTTTGGTTGTGGCTACGTCTGAACAAACAAATAAACGGGCCAGGGACTGTTCTTTTGTGTTGAGGACAACTGGCACAGCACATCCATACAGCTGCATTCCCTTATCTTCAAAACGTGATGGCTACCCCCTGCCATGGCCAATGCCCGCCCCAAGCCATGCCCAGGTGGTGTCTGAGAACGTGCTAGCTGCCTCGATGGAGGAGTGCCGGGGGAGCCACAGTGAGAATCTGATGGTGGGATACGATCTGGCCCTGTGCAGGGTTAGTCCACAGACCTTGGAGACCTCCCCTGCGTGGGCTCTGCGAGGACGGTCCCAGCTGCTGGCTGTCCACCTCTGGGCTAGAGGAGGCCATGTGGAGCTGAGTCCCGGTGAGGCCCCCTGCTGCCCACCCTCCTGGCCGTGTGGCACCTCCTGGGCGGCCTCTTGACTGCTGGGCCGTGGGGTGGCAGGACGGCGTCCCCTGCCCCGTGCAGCTGAGAGAGGCGCTGGCGGAGGGCTGCCTGCATCCCCCTCCACGTCTCCAGCGGCACCTGCTCTTCTCCACTGTCTGCAGAAGAAGACTCCAGAGGGGTGTATCCGGCTGCCTGAACTATCGTCTTCCCCCTCCCCTCCTGGGCCAGATGCCTAAAATTGCAGTGGGGCTTTGCCTAAATTAGTCACCTAAATGAGACTGACTGGAGCCTGTCCAACGTGTCTGTTCTAACGGGCGGTTTTATTGCCTCAGCTACAATTGTTTTGAAACGTGCTTTGTTTATAGCAATAATTGATCATGCTTTGCTACAAGGGAATTAGTAGCAGCTGGAAGATCTAAGCTCTAATTTTCATTCAAACAGGGAGAAAGTTTATAGCTTCCATTGCTCATGTATAACAGAATCTCTTTTCTTCTTCCTCTTTTTCCCCCTAGTTTTGGAAATGTTTTTCCAGTGTGCAACCCACAGTAGGAGCCCATCAAACATACTACAGTCAGTTTGATGCCCAGGAAAAGTCTGCCATTGATCTTTTTGACTTAAAAAGATTGTTTGGTAGTGTGGTTTGTTAGACAGTCTAACAAAGTGTTTTGCAAATATTACTCCAACATAATTCAGCTTTCATAAGGAAGCTAAAGGGAAGTATTCCCAGATGCCACAAGGAGAAGAGAAGCTTCTGTGCTCATTACCACGAGCAAGGGCGATTTTGAATGCACAAAGAATGCGTTGGTGAGGGGACCGGGAGGCATGATCTGCAGAAAGCACACCCGCTTGGGCTCATCAAGGTCTGCAGGATAGGTAGAGTTTCTGTGAGATGAACAAAAACCTCCAAATTACAACCCCCCTATTGGAACAGAATATTTTAATACTGGTTTCCAATTTAATGGTCGCAGAAAGCAAAGTGAACAGCTAAGTAATGTGGCATTTTAAAAGCCACTTCAGGCTGTGTTCAGCTCTGCCCCAATTCTCCGGTGATCCCAGGTTCAAGCACTTAACAGGAGCTGCTGGTGAAGCTTACCCACTTCTGGCTATCTGTATGGTGATGGAAAGAGACAGGCACTTCCCAAGGCGGTCCATCTCTTGGGAGAGCTGAATCATGCTGTAGAGGTCTTGCTTTCCCTCCACTCGTTAGAGAAGGCAACCACTCCCCTGGTGCAGGTGGGATAAGTCTGGGCCCAGCCATCTCTATGGGCTTGGGGGAAGATGCCTCCGTTTTTTTGCCTTAAAAAGTCAGCTTAACAAAAGACATCAGCTGTACAATTCTGCCATAAGAATTAAAGTATATGCAGAGGGCTTAGACAAAGAGAACATGGTTTAAATGACAGACATTTTTTAGAGCATTGGCTGATGTTTCCAGCAATGAGGGATATTCACTTTAATTCAGAGAGGGTCAGCTGCTGATCTGATTTTAGGTCTGAAGCATCTGAACTGATTCCTCCTCCTAAGCAGTCATAAAAGACTTGTTTTTCTGGGCCGGAGCAGGAAACAAGCAGAAGCCAATGACAACACAAACCAACCCCCAGTTTCCATCAGCTATGGGGAATGAGCAGGTGTCATATACTTCCTGCTCTTTGATCACTTTGCTTTGAATACTTCACACCAAAAAAAATGCTTAAAAGCTATTGAAGACTTTTGCTGTGTTACATGATATGCCAAGACAGGATTGCTGCTATGTTCTTCCCTGCTTGAAGTAAAATATTAGACAAAGCAGCTGTTCTGGTGGCTGTTACCTTGAGTTTAAAAACATTGTGTTGACTAGTTTGACATCTTGCACTCAGATTCTCGTCATATTTTCATTTGCAGCAACAGGGATTAATAAGCCTGGTGAAAAGTTTTTGTGGTTTTTTTTTGTTTTGTTTTTTTTTTTTTTAAGCAGTAAGTTTGAATGCATCTCCCAAGCTTATTGACAATAGTCTTTTCAACTTTAGAGATGTTGCAGTTTCCTGGCAGAGTCCCCTATGTTATCTGTTTGTCTGTGCTCCTTGAACACCTTCCTCAGAAAGCCAAGCCATCATTTCAGGCACGTATACAAGCGTCTCAAAGCCTCAAGAAAGCCTGGGCTTTTGTGCACCTCCTGGCTGGCTGCCCAAGCCAAATGTCATTGCCTGCCCCATTGTCGTGAGGAGAACACCGAAAATTTGCAACAGTCCGTGTTCAACCCTGTGCACTGAGCTCTTTAGAATATGAGGCTTTTCTTCTTTTGTAAGATTTTAAAAATAGCCTCAGTGACTTAGAAGCCTGAGAGACAAGGTCCACCTTGAAAAGGGGTGTTTAGTCGTGAAACCAAACCTAACCCAAAATTTCCATCTTGTCTAGTTGGAAGTTATCTGATTGCTCTGGCCTCAATTCCTGAATATCTGGCCAAATGCTCTTTTAAAAGTTGATCACAGCTGGGATAAAGTTTAGTACACATGAGGGGATATTTATACAGCTGACTGAAGGATTTAACTTCAGGCACCTAATGCCAGTCAGGGAAAGAAAGGGCTCTGCAGATGATATGCTGGAGCACAGGAGTTTGGCTCTTGTTCTGAATGGCTCTATTGAGAAGTTGTCCTCCTCCCACCGCTAACCACAGAGAGCCCAGCTTGGCTAATGGGGCAGGCAGTTCTGTTGGGCTGTCCTGCTTGGTCCTGAGGCATTTATGTTCCCAGTTACTCTGCAACAGGGTTTCTTCCTTTCCTTTGCAGTTGGGATTAAACCAAATGAAAGAAACAGTGCTTTAACCTTGAAAAATTGAAGGCTAGGGCTGATTTTGAAAAATGAGTCCTTTGCATTTTTTAATAGACCCTTTTTATCCAAGTTTAATGAAGGTAAAAGGAAGAGCTCTGAAAAAGGCAGCCAACCATGACAAAATGTATAAAGCTCTAGAGAAGCCGTGTCTGCATGTTGGTATCCCACTGTGTAGCAGTGTATAGAAAATGCAGGAGAGAAGGAGGCAATTTTATAACTATTGACAAGTCAGAGAGACACAGAGAACAGGTTTAACCCCTTCAGAGCAGATACTGATGTTTTGAAGACATATCTTTAAAGTTCTGTTGCCATTAACTCTGGTCAGAGACAACTGGCATAGTAATACCTGGCTCTGCAACTTGTAACTCTCCCCAAGGTGGAAGAAAAGTGTGTTGGGCACGTGGGGACCTGCATGAAGGTGCTTGAAGCTGGATCCCACTCTGTTTTGTTGCAATCTATAATATTGAACCCAAGATTGCATGAGATGGGTTTCATCTTGCCTAACTTAAGGTGCTCAGTTCGTGTATCCTTGTGTCCTACTGCACCAGACGTCTGTGCTCAGGCAGTTGAATGAAGACCTGGATTTCTCTATCTGTGCTGATCCTGTCTTTACAGGTGGATTAATTCAAAATCTCTTCAGTGTGTGCATGGGATGAGATGAGTTTTTCTCCATTGACTATAAAGGGAGTTCATAGTGCCTACTGCAGGAGACCATGTCTACATTTGGCCAGCTGAATCCCGCCCATGCACAATCCCTGGTCTCCCCCTCAGCGCTACTGTGCTCCTGGAATCTTTCTGGAATGGAGAATGTTCTTGAGGACAGCCTAAGTCAGAGGCGCTTCTCACTCCCTTTTGTGGCTTTGTCTTTCAGCAGCTTGGGAGGCTGTGCCTCTTATGAAGAGTGAATGATCGTAACAATAACAGCGAAGAACCAGTGAAATGGCAGGATTGATGTGGTATGTGTAAAAAGTCCCTGGAGTATGTCCCTTAAAAACAGTTTGGATCCTACACAAGGAGAGCCGGGCATCTTTCCAGACATCTTGCTTTGGGAAAGCTGTGCTGCTCTCACGTGGTGAGTGGCATGGGGTTTCTAACAAAACGCGTGAGCACGTGCTTCATTGTAAAGCTGCGAGCTGTCCTGATGACCCTTCGGCTAGACAGGCGGGGTGGGGGTGCTGGCACAGCCTTCTTTCCTCTTTCCCCATGTGGAAATCTTGCCCATGGGTGGGTTTTGAGGGTGGTGCCATGTTCGCACAGATTTTTGGCTCTGCAGCCCACCCCATCCTTGCACCAAATCCCTGGGTGCAGTACACATGCTGGATGTTGCTTGAGGGGCACAGGCTGCAGTGTTGGTGGTTGCAGAGGCCCCTCCTGAGCACCTGGGGTGCGTTTGGTAATCTGGGGGGGACTTCCCGAACAGGTGCCCCTGCCAGAGGCTGCAGTGCAGCAGCCAGCGAGGTTCCTTGGGCAGCCTGTACCAGCACATCACAGTCGTGGTTTAATGCTCATCATCACATAGCCCTTTGCACCTGAGGTCTGGATGTGGATTTCTGCTTTGGCACTTGTCAGACACCTTCTAAATAGAAGCTTAAATGTTCCTTTATAACTCACCCAAACTTAGGGGCTCGTGCCTGGCTCACGTCAGGCTCCCCTTGTGACTAGGACCTGCGTGTTTGCTTAAAGTCTTATTTGCAAAGTTATCTTCATAAGGAAATGTAGGATTTCCTCTATTCCTGTGTGCATTTCTCACGAAGTAACACCATTGTTTATCCATCTTATGCTCCATTTCCCACCGTGATCTTATCGAGTTTCAAGCAGGAGGGAAAGGAAGCAGTCAGACGCAGCAGCACAGCAATACAACCCCGATACAACACCCGAGCAGTACAACCTCATTTTGAAAAATATCCTGACTCCTGGCAGGATTTTGACTATTGATAGCGTTGTATAATGAGCTGCGAGAAATTATCGTGGAGACTTCTAAAGACGACTTTGTTTCCAAAGGATTTGGAGCCTTCTTGTTCGCGTGCCCTGAATGCTCATGACCACGTAGTGTTGCCTGTACAGACATTCCTGGAAAATGTGGTTTGTGCCTGTACCAGGGCTTTGTTTCAGCATGAAATCAGAGCTGGAAGTGGTGAACAATAATACTGGTGTGACTGGGTTGTTCAGTCTGCAGGATGGGTTACTGAATCACAGCTCTGGGTGCTTCTGGACTGCTCTGTGAGTGATTCTTGAACTGGTGTTTTGAGGCTTTCTGGAGTAAAAATTAGGAAGAGCAAAACTTCTCAGGAATTTGTTGTCTAAATAAGAGGAAATGAACAAACAGAAAATGAAAGCTGACTTCCAAACTTAAAAGGTAACAAAATTTTACTTCAAACCATGTTTAGAAAGTATCTAAACCCCAGACACTTCCAGTTGAGCCTTTTTTGTTGAAGTCAATGGTTTCCATAGAAGCCCCCTAAAGACTTCATTGCAGAACATATAGTTAGGTCAATTATATTTTTGGTAGGAGACAACATGTTAACCATGGCTATTACCTTTACTACCAACAACAGTATATGCCTCTCTGCATATAGTTTTGATGCTGTATCTGAGCTTATGGTACAGGTGTGTGTTTATGTATTTTGTGTTCTCATTCATTCTAAAGATATAAATCATCGGTGTTAAAATTTTCTGCTTTGTTGTTTGATTTACTACAATGAAATGCAGGTGGCTTCTTTTGCTGTTAGCATCTATCTTTCCAGGATAGACATTAGGAAAATATTTTTTATTAACATTTCATCTTGGCTTTTCTAACAACTTTAAGAACAACTAATGAGAATCTGTTTTGCTGGACATGCTAGTTGCTGGGAAGCTGTGGTCCTAAGAGATGAATTTCAATTTACTCTTAGCCAGTTGAAAAATATAATCTATCTCTGAGAAGTGAAATAATTTACTTTTCTATTAAAGATTTTTTTGGAGGCAGGACTGGTTTTAGGTGCTCTCTATGGATACATCCCTACTACTAAATAAAAGAGAGCCAGGGAGTGATCTTCGGGTGGGAGGCCAAGGAGCACAGGCTGATTTGTGTCCGTTCTGCTCCCTCCGGAGCAGACTGGCTGCATCTACCCTAAACAGCATTTGGCCCTGGCTCTCCACAGGGCCCCACGAGGGGGACGTTGGCCATAAAAACATGATTATTATTATTACTGTGTTTTTCCAGTTCCACTTGTCTGAAGGAAAATGAGTAAAGTGCTGCAGCCCACTGCAGAAGTTTTTTTTCTTTCTTTTTTTTTTTTTTTTTCCACATGATCCTGATGGTGTGTTTTGCTGATATTTAACACAAGGGCATGTGAGGTTGCAAAGCCACCTGGGATAACTTGTGGGGCAGAGGGAGCCAAACGCTGTGCAGCCTAGCCGAATCAGCCTAACCACCACATTAGGGAAAAGTCCTGCAAAGAACCATCTCAGCATCCATGCCCAAACTCTGTTTTGCAGACAGCTGGTGGGGACGGTCCAGGACAGAGCCAGAAATGATCTGGCTGAAGCAGTGCTGGTTGGTCAGAGGCTTAGTTCTGGACTTTCTCCCCTGTCCTCTTTACTTAGGATGTAGATATATTCTGTATGACAAGCACTTTGCCAGGGAGCTTTTTGTAGAGGTGGATGGCTGGGGAGAGTGGGAGGGCTGTAACTTTCCCCTCCCCAACACCAGCACGGCTTGCTGCAATCTGCACCCCCTGCCCATGCTGTGTCATCTGCAGCAGAGACAATTGCTTTGGGGATTGCAGCTCAGGGATCCCAGCTCCCTGGGAATGAAAGGAGCCACCCTAAAGCCATGTCAGAGCCTGGCAAGACCTTCTCAATGGGCTTTTCTGCCCAGCTGTTAGGACTCACAGGATGCATCTGCTCACCAGCAAGATCCCTGACCTCAGTGGCTGGTGGGCTCTAGCTGAACCTGGGCTGGAGAAAGGCTGGAGGAAGGCTGGTGGGCTCTAGGTAAACCTGGGCTGGAGAAAAGCCATTGTTTTCTCACCTGCGGTCAGCAGCAGGCTGCGGAAGGAGGAGGATGTATCTAGGAGAGCCCAGGAGGGAGAAACGTGTCAGTAGCAGGACTCATTTGCAAAGCTCTGGGCTTGCTGTGAGAGTTGGGTTAAAATCTAGATACCCTTTCCCACTGCTGTTTAAAGTGATGTCAAAACAGTGCTGTGAGTGACAAGGGCTAGGATGCAATGTAGCTGAACACTGCTGTAGGAATAACCGAGCCGCACACAGAAATCTATTATTTCTTCAGATATCGTGGCTTCTGCTTTGTCTCCATCATCTGAGAAGGCAACTCCTGGCATTCTAATAAAACTATGGAGTTAATTTTAATTACTGACAACTGCAGCTTGGGTTGCTATGGAAACACAAAGAACTGCCACTTCTACAAGTTTCCTCTGTAACTTGCTGTCTGGAAATGTCATACGGGGTCTGATTCCTCTCTCCTGTCTAGCAGTAGCACAACAGGCATGGCCACTGCATCAGTCAAGCTTAAACAATACACAATTAAACAGTACATAATCAGTTTAGGTAAGAGTGAAACCTTCACCTTTTTTCTTATCTATGTCATTTCTCTGTGATTCTGAAATAAAATTGGTATGTTCCTAGTTTCCTAATGACTTTAAAAACAGTCCCCAGTCAGTTGATGAAGGAAACTAGAGCACAAAATCATTGATATTAGAGACGAAAAGCAGGTATTAGGTCATGCAGTCCCCATACAAAATTGTTCCTATGCTATTTTTTCCTACTACTTTTCACTGTCTAATTATAAATGCAGCTGCTTTTGTAATAAAATCTCCTTCAGCTTTAGTTTCAGGGCCAGAATATTATACCTAGAGCACGAGTTGTTGGACAAAGAAGGTTGTCCAAATGTTTCCATTCCAAGATCCCTTTTCAGTTTGCTGCTGTTTTCTTAGACTGAAATTTCTCATTTTTACTCCCTGCCTATTGTCTGGGAGTAAATAACTTTGGAAAGATGGAATCCAGGTACTTCATCTTCCTAAAAGCTATAGAAAAGGTTTGTTTATTTTCTACATCCAGTTAAATAAAAAATATTATGTGTTGAACTGGGGTCTGGAGTTAGCACTGTAATTTATTGAAATTAGTGGAGTTACCCCCATTAACACCTGGTATTCCTTTCCTTCCCTAGTTATGTGTTACTGTTTAAAGTTATGGAGAATAAGTTGCCAGAGGTCCTCAAGGAGATGGACTCTCCTCACATGATTCAAAGATCTCTTTAGTTCTCTTTGCATAACAGGTTTGTGAAAAGCAAATACTGCTGCAGTTTCATAAAAAAAAAAAAAAAAAAAAAAAAGCCTTAGTGTTGTGCCTTCAGCTTCCTCACAGTAAATGCATTACAGATTTCTATCATGCCTACAATTTTGCATCCCTGCGCTGCCATACTTGAGCACAATTCACTCTGATTTCAGCTGATTGTCCCATTTTGATGGCCAAGAATAGGTTTTCTTTCATACTGGCCTAAATAACCATGTGCGAATTTCACTTCAGTTATATATTTCTGCACAGGAGCGTAGACCTGGTCTTGTCTCACCAGCAAAGCTTTTAACATGGTCTTGTGAACCATTTTGAAATGCGGTTAGTTCCACTCCCATTGAGGTCTGAAAGCACTCTGTCTCTTTCCTAGCAAAACAATATTTGGTGGAACTGCATAAGATGAGAGTGAAGAGGTCTCGAGCCTCCAGGTGAGGGAAGCAGCACAACTCATTAGCTGTCCTCAGCATGGTC
>JMFS01017164.1:0-24206 GCA_000699545.1 Podiceps cristatus | reverse complement strand
GAGGTCCCTTCCAACCCCTACAATTCTATGTCTATGTCAATCTGACATGATCATAAAAATAAGTGTCAAGAGAGTCATGACATGCACAGGACCTCTTAAAATATACTGAAAAGCCCATTAATAGGTCAGATATATACTCAGGTAACCCCCCACTGGGTCTAGGCCTCTTCTTTATTCTTGAAATCTTGAAAACTTTGCATAAGGAAGTTTTGGAGAACACCTTTCTGTTTTGCTTTGTCCCACAGAGCAGTGGCATTTCATGTCCCCCTCTCTCTTGTGCTCTGTATTCCCAGCCATAATCTTGCACTTGCTCCTTTATGACCTTTCCAGGATGTTTGTGTGCTTTACCTCATTTAGACTACAACGATGTTCTCAGCTGCCAAACTGCTGATTTACGTTATTTATTTCCAAGCTTAATGTGGCCCAGTTTTGTGCCATGAAACACAAAGAGTTGAAGGAAATTTAATTGAAAACATGAACGTATAAACTCAGGAGAAAGCACAAAATGGAATAATATGGAGATAGTTGAAAATAGCCATGGCCATATGGATTTCATTGGGTATGTGCGATATGCTGATGCTATCTTTTTTTTTTTTTTTTTTTTGGTAGCAATTATCTGCTCTCTAGTTTCAAGTTCTCTAATTCTTGTTTTGCATTTAGCATCTCAAAGCCATTCAGGAGAAACATACTTTAAACATCATTACTACACAAATTGGTAAACTGGGTGTAAACATTTTATAAGCAACATGTTTGGCCTTATTTTTTTTTGTGGTGGGGTTTTTTGCTGGTTATTTTTGTTGTTTTTTAATGAAAACATTATTTCACAGCTGCTAGATCACTGGGTCACAAGTTAATAGTGTGTCTGCAGTGAAGTTGGGTTATTATTGACTGTCTCATGATGAGTTAGGCTACTGTGGATTTTTTCATTTCTAGTAGTTGCTAGTCACAATGATGAGACAGCATTTATCTTTCTCATATCATATCATAAAGTATATTTGATGTATCTCTGTTTTCTGGTGGAATATTAGCTATGAGTAACTTGAAATAGAAATTTGAGCATCATATTTAAGGAACAGAGTGTTTTAGGATGATAGCTGTATTCCTGAACTGACTTCGTATGTGAATTTCCTGGATTCATAGGAAACAATGGAAAATGTTGTCCTACGTGCTTGTAATACTATTTTAAAAGAAACTTCAGGGAGATAACCTGAGTAATCCATTGCTGCTTTGAACTAAAGTTGCAAGAAGAGGAACTTCAGGAAACTGTGGGATTTCTGCTGTGACTTTCTTTGATGCTGTCATGAGAGGGGAGATAGCGTAATCAGTGCATCTGCAAGTCCAAGTGAAAAGTGTCTTGTGGTGTAAAGCACTCGTTTCCACCAAGCATTCAAGGTGTAGTATAGATGCTTATTGTACCTAATAGGATAAATGTTGGAAGATTTATTAGCATCCTCGTAAAGTCAGGACAGCTGTTAAGTGACACAGTCCTGCTTTTTGCTTCTCTAGAAGCCAGTTCTACAGGCTGTTAGCTCCATGTCAGCAGCACCCTTTGTTTTACAAGCTGTTGTTTTCTGCATCTATCAGAGTTGTCCCCTTGGCTTGCTCTGTGGCATGTTCTATAAATCATACTTTGGCAAGAGACATTGGAGAATTGTTTTCTTTAGAGGTAATAGTACTTGACATTGATAGGGAACATCAGAGAATCGCATAGAACTTTACTAAGAATAAACTGAGCTTCGTAACATCCCTCTGGAGCAAGTAAGTATCATCATTCCCATTTTTTCAAATACAAAATTTGACATTTTAGTATATCTTATGGGGTGTTCTATTTAGCCTTTATATTCTGATCTTAAACTTGTGGCTGAGTTGAATCCTTGTGTCCTTCACATGGTAAAATTCTCATGTGATGCTTATTGTTCATGCCACTCCCTGAGGAGTCATGGGCAATGGGAGATGGCCTTGGCTGCCTGGAATTGACTCCAAGGTATCTTTTCTGAATGAGACTCGAGGCAGAATGCCGCCTTCTCTCTGTTACTCCCTGGTCAGCTATCAGAAATATGTACATTAGTTCAAATTTCATTTTCCCCATCCATGTGGAGTTGAGTTTCTCAACCCAGCCCAGTGGAGGTTGGTGAAGGCAGCTGAAGCAGGGCCTTTACAGCTGGGTAAGCCTAAATGTATTTGAACCAAGGCTCACGAGACTTATAAAGTTGGAACATCTCTGTGTGACTCCAGGGAGAAATGCTGCATGTGAGAACTTGAGTGCATAGAAACTTGGGAAACTTGGCTCCTTGTTTATATTTACAGACACTGGGGAAACAAGAAACCTGAGCAGTAAGGGTCAAATGTTCAAATGTCTTTGTACTCCTGGCTCAGTAAGTAATGCAAATCCCTAGGCAGGTAAACATGATTAAGACCCATGCTGTTTTGTTTCAGTTCAGGAAGCTGGACAAATGAACGTGGGGAAGGACAACTAATCTTGACCTGAGATCACAATCAGAGGTGGCTCTTACAGGACAAGGACATAAGTACTAACAAAAAAAAAAAAAAAAAAAAAAAAAGGGACTTTTACTCAAAAAAAAAAAAAAAGGCAGGTAGTCTTTACTCTGAGTATCTGAGTATTACCTGTAGGTGACAGGGATATATGAACAGTGCAGAGCTCCATCACTATCCCAAGAAGCAGAAACTGTTGGGTCATATCTGGGAGGGATTGTCACAATGACTACAGACTTAAAGCCATGGTCTTCAAGAGAGATGGGTGTCTGCTTGAGAGGTGTGTTCCTGGAGAAGATCAAGAACAAATGACCAAAACTGTGCCAGAGACAAAAAATCCAAGATGAGAAACCGCCATGTATTTTAGTCAAGGGACTTGTAGGAACATGCATTAGTGTTAAGCTGCCAGTTAGAAAGATTAAATTACATTGTGCCAGAGCCCTAGCTGACAGGAAATAAGAAACAGGAAATAAAAATTTCAATAAGAAATGGCACAGTTCTGTTGACTTTACCGGAGCTTCAATAATTTGCAACAGGTTAGGATCTGACTCCTTACCAAGTTATTACATTGGAAAACTCCTATTGAGATCCACCAGATTAAGGACTATAGACTCAAGATTGAAGGACATTATCTTGGCCTTAAACAGTGGCACTAGCATGATAAGAAAGTGTTTCAGGATTTCTTTTATCTAGCTAGAATGTTCCATTTTTTAGTATTTCTAAAGGACAATACGAAAAACTGCATGCATCACAGAGGAGCAATTACCTTTGAACTCAATGTTCTTTTTGCTCAGCTTCTCTCCTTTTTTTTCCTTCTTACGGTATTTCACAACATTATGCCCAAACATTTTAAACATCAAGTGTTTGTGGAAAGATAAATATAGTGTGCATATACCATTAAGGCTGAAACATGTGCTTTTAATACTGAAGGGAAAAGATGTTCCCATAACTTGATAGTTATTCAAAAGAAATGGAAAGGTTTCTAACACAGAGAACAGTCTAGCCTGTTGAAAAAAGATCTAAGGGCTAATTTTTGTTTCACTACTAAAAAGAGTTCATGATAATGAGGCTGACATTTGCCAGTTGTTCTTCTCTATTTTTTACTCGGAAGGAATCCTAACTAGCCTTATGGCTATAGTTATGGATAAGGTCATTTCTGCTTCATTCTTTTTTTTTTTTTTTTTTTCTCCGTTAGTTCATGCTGGATTTGAAATGGAGTTTGTTTTGTTTTAACAGTTGCTAGTCATTGCTTCCAAAAGTGACTGTCGTCTTACAGCACAAGGGGTTACATTTCATTTCAAGCTGTGCGTATGTTTTTAGGAGCATGGGAGCAGGAGGGTGAGAAAAGTAAATTAATCGTATGGGGCAAATTATGCTTATGCATAAGATGAAACTTATACAACGTAGTGACATGCTCCATGTGTAAATACTGGTGCCACGGCTGGCCGTATGTCCAGATGAAGAAGGGCAGTCTAATGCTGACTGTATGTTCTTTATTCTGATCCTGACATTTACAGCCCAGCGTCTCCCAGACAGGGGCCTGTGGTCTGCAGCACTCTTGTGCACACAGTTAGCATTGGTTTTGGTGAGGAGCTTTAGTATATGTGCCTGTACTTGAGTTTATGGGCAAAGTAGAGCATTTTCTGGATTTTGGTCTGCAAAATTTGTGATTCCATTCTTTGGAGTTTAGATGAGGGTATTGTCAGTTCACCTCGTCCTTTCGATGGAGAGCAAAATTAACCAGATGTGTATTTTTTCTTTATTTGCTGGATGATGATTCAGAGTGGACATAAAGGACCAAAGATGTTACTCTGATACTTCCTCAGCCAGAAATTGTCCTCGTTACATTGCTTTCCAAGCTTTAATTAATATGCACTAACACTAAACAACAGAAGTTTGGTAATCGGTTGTGTGTGAATAAATTATAATCAGATATGTTTAATTATGAATGTGCATGTGTATGTAAGAGAACAGAAGACATCTAAAGGAAATACGATACACACAAGGGTTATGAAATAAAAAAGACATTCCTTAGTGCTAAAAGCCATAAACTGTCAGGCATTTCAGTGATTTGTCACCTCTGCATTAACCACTGGCTCAAAGTATTAATGATAAAAGCAGATAATTATAGTGCTGTCCTCTGACAAAGAAGTGGTTATAGCTGGGTAAAAACCAGGCCCTATAAAATTGTCTTAAATTTGTGTTTGCACAGCAGACAGCATTCAGTAAGCTCCAGTTAGCTCTGGAGATGTTTGCGAAAGGGAACTTTTTTTTTTTTTTTTTTTGGGTTTTATGTTGTAATATTACAGGAAGAAACAAAGGGTAAAAAACAGATTGTGTGACACGTTTTAAAGTGTCTGCTGCAGAGGGACAAAACCAAAATGGCCTTCTCAAAGCCAAAGGCAAGCCTATGGGGATGCTACAGAGCTTGCAGTAGTCAAGCCTCATTTTCTTCCAGTGAAGTGAAGTATGATAGTGCATTTTTATAGTCGCTGTGATATTCTCTTTATTCCTTATTCCTTTTCTGGCAGCCACAAAGTACTGACTGCTGCGTGACACAAAAAGGGGAAGTGTGCTAGTGAGACCATCCTACTGTAGACATTGGAATGGCTACAGCCACCTCTAGCCAAGGTTATCAGTAAGGCCAAAGACCAACCTAGTTGGTAAACTTTTTATTTTTTGCTACTGAAGCTGTCCAATTAAAAATACCTGAAACCTACTTGGCAAGGAAGTGCTAGTCACTGCAGCTATGCTGCTTCCTCGAATCTTGGGCTTTGCTCTGCTTTCAAGCTGCATAGTATCTATCATGAGTATTGTATAAATTCAACAAACAGAACACCGCAGAAGGACAGGCTGTAGGCAAAACTCTAGGGAATGTGTCATTTGTAGCTCAGAACAGACAGTTACTGTTCTCTGTGCTGAGGGAAGTAACTTTCTCTTGGTAGAGCTGAACAGTGTGATGTGACAGCCCCGATGGTCACCCAGCTTTACAGTTGACAAAGCAGAAGGTGCGCTTTTTAAAGGAAATTGCCAGCACTAAGAGAGCTGAGAAAGATGCTTCCTGCAATAAATATGGACAGCAAAAGACAGTGAGAATGGAGCAGTTTTCTGATTCTAATTAGTGTTTCATGCTGAGAATATTATGAGCATAAAACATCTTGCAGAATAAAAAATTATCAGGACAACAGCAGTCATCAGTTCAAATAATAAAAAGACACTTATGTTTTAAAAACAGAACCTAGAAATACAGTCATTTAATGGAGCACTTTCCGAGAGAAAATTCAGCATTTCCTATTGTACTGATGTTTATGTAAGATAAATATGAAGTATTATCAGTTGAACAGAATTAGCTACTACTGAAAGCTTCTGTCTCCTTCAGCTGGATCTACTTACCACAAGCAAAGTAACCAAGTGATGCACTTGCTTAGATTTTTAGTAGAAATGAAATTGCTCTTGGCCTTGATTAATGTTGAAAATATTGATCAAATGGCTTATCTGCCAAAAAATGAAAGGTTTGTGAGTGTTCTTTGAAGATGGAACAGGGACTTATTAGTAAGACTCTGAGGGGACGATTCCAATAAGTTGATGTCAAGGGATTTTTTTCCAATGGACACCAGTGTTTGACTGAAAAGGCTTCACTGAACAAAAAAAAAATATTTTTTAAAGTGTTGTTTTTCTTGTATATACACACATCAGTATCTACTTGTCTCTGTGTGTGTTAGCTGGTAGAGCCCATTCAAGGTATAGATTGTTGAAGAAATTTTTATGGCCACCCAGTTCTGAAGTCAACTGTATTCTGTCCAGTCCTGGAGGCAACCCATGTTAAACTGCTGTGCTATCAGGAAGCCGTCACATCGGCTGAGGAGGACTCGAGTCGACAATGCCGCAGCAGCATTGCCAAAGTGCCATCTGTACAAAGGCGTGAGAGAAGCCAAATTTTGAAGCACAGTGCCTGCCCGGGTGCTGCTCATTCTGTGAGCTTTACAGCTCCTCTGCCCGGCTGCAGCACTGCACGGCGGCTCTGCTGCAGTACCTCACCTGGTTAAAGCATTTGCCTTGGTGTCCACTTCATTATGACAAACATTTCACGTGGCTAACTTAAATTGCCCCAAAACATTTCTTTCCTGCCCCCCATTATCTTTATTTGAACAATTCCTTCCATCCCCTCTCCCTAGTTTTTGATTTCTGGTCTCTGTCCTCCCTTGCTGTTTGTACTGTTGCTTTCTGCCACTGTTTTCCTGCCTTCTCCTCTCCCTCCTGCTGTCAGGACTGTGCATCTGTTTTTATGCTGTGCTGATTTCGTTGCCCTTTCTTGTGCTTGTTGGCCTTTATTGCATTAAGCACAGCACTGATAGTTTCTTTGTTGACATATGTGGGATGAGATATGGCAATACATTATTTCACTGAAAATTTTCCTCAAAGGATTATCCCTCCTGGGTGAAATGATTGTTTCCTCTGTTTCAGATTAACCACACTAGGAAGGAAATATTTCATGCTTCATTATTACCATTAATCTTCCAAGGTGCCCCTCTGAATGAAAATCCAATGTTTTGTTTAACAGAGAGGGACACCAATACAAGCTATCTAGCGTAATTATACTTCTAACAGATGTATCTGTCAGGTTGCCCAGTGTTTGGTAACATAACATCACTGAATATTACATTGCAATGTAAAACACATTTTCAACAAGGTGTGCAGACCTGCACTTTTTCTGTTAACTCTAATAAAATGTGATGGTACTTAATCTGCTGTAGAGCACAGGGAAGTAAATTTACCTTTCAAGATCATAGGAGACACGCCTTAGATGCTATTTCAAGAACACCTAAGGTGATGGAATGTGAGTGAAGGGCAGGAAAGGAGGGTGCAGTTCTGCACCCTTCGGAGTTGGTAGCAAAAATCCCCTTTTCTTCTGTGGAGATAGGATTAGGATCATCAAC
Organism: Podiceps cristatus; assembly: GCA_000699545.1. NCBI lineage: Eukaryota > Metazoa > Chordata > Aves > Podicipediformes > Podicipedidae > Podiceps > Podiceps cristatus. The sequence continues at coordinate 16,776 of JMFS01017164.1, read as the reverse complement.
GTTACCTTTGGGTTCGCTTTCTAGTTGCTATTGTAGGTAATGGTGACTTGAAGTCAGAGAGGCCTTTTCATTTGAGGTGGGAGGAGACTAAATATTCTTCATGTTCTTCATGCATCGTGCCCCTTCCTGTCTCATTACCTTTGGAAAGCAGCACTTTATGTTCTGCAGCAAAAGAAATATTAATTTGCAGATGCTGCTTTCTCATTTCTTTAGGTACTTAAGTATTTCTGTAAAAGCTTTGCATGAATTAATATGTAGGATGTGCCAAACTCATTATATTTCTAGCTATGATTTATAATTCCATCCTTTTATCAACCAAGACGACTGAGGTGTAGGGGAACACTGTAAAGTAGGGAAGCTCGGGAGGCAAAGAGCCAATGTGTTTCATTAGCTGTGTGTGCTGTCCGGTGAGGATTGCAGAGTCTTGTCAGCCCTACTGTAGTTTCTAGGTTTTTGTGTTATTTATTGCCCATAATTCAAATCAAAGCACTCCTTTGCCACTGACATGGAAGGGGGGCTTTGAACTAAGTGCTTTGCTTTTTACATCTTTCCTTGCAATACATTTTTAGATTTTTAAATGCTTATACAGGAATTCTTACTTTCACTGAGTTTTACAGTGCTTAGTAACTTTCAAGCCAATCTAAGGATTAATAAATAGTAATTTAATTATATCCTTCCTTTCTATTCTGCTCATTTTCTGTTCCTTTTGCTCCCACATGTACCCATCATGCTCCTACAGTTTCCAAGTCAAATATTAACAAGCTCATACATAAATACTGCAATTGAGTTTGCCTGTACTTAATTTGGTTTCCTACGTATTACAGTATAGGTTTTAATTACATGCTATCTCAGTACCCCTTTCTTTTCCATACTGTGCCAACATGCCATTAGCAGTCACTGACGTCTCTCTCTCTCTCTTTTTGCGTCACAACCTCCCTTTAGCCTCCGCTGCCAGCCAGCTCCCTAGCACTTCCAATTCCCGTCAGGTTTTTCCTCCTTTTTCTTCCTACTAGTGGAGGGGGCAGGCTGGGGAGCACAGGAGTGATGCATCCCCGCTCTCATGTTCTGTGTACTGATCACAGCAGTCCTCATGCTGGAAGGAGTAGGCAAAATCTTTGTTGGCCCTTGAGATGCTGTGATAAAGCATACTTGAAGTACACAGAGCTTAATCTCCAGACCCTTTTCAGGTGCTCCAAAAAAGAGCTATTCTACAGACGCTTAAAAATACAGCTATGAGAACATTTTTAAATGCAGAAAACAACATATTTTGTCTAAATCTCATTTTGGTAAAAAAGTTAAACAGTTTTTGTTGGAACTTTCCATGAAGTAGAATTCCAGCAAAGTTTTAACACAGAAAGCTTTTGGAGTTATGAACAAATCAAAACGGTGTTTTATGATTGAAGCTGTTCAATATTCTTAACTCTAGGAATCGCTACTTATATTAAGAAAGGAACATGTATATTTCTATGCAAGCATTATCTCTGAAGCTTAGTATTTGCAACCTGTTGGGTTTTACTCGTTGGAATTGGAGATTCGCACATCTGCAGATTTATCACACTGCTTGAAATACCTATGATTATTATAAATCATGAAAAAAATAAACTTGAAAATTATTTTGACAAATTGGTTAGACTCCTGCTTCCCTTACTCTGCGAGCTCAGAATAATGGATTCTGGTGCTCACGGAGAGCTTTCAACACTTTGTGTGAATACTTGGGTTCATAAGGAACTGTACATCAATTTTAAATCTCAGCTGGAAACCAAAATGCATATTAGTCATTTTTGTCTCTAATATCAAAAAGATTTTAATCTCTTTCAAGTATCTTTCCTTTCCTGTATTTTGAAAGCGAATTACCTTTTCCAAATCTTCTGAGAGAGGTTAGCATTAGTTACTGTGGAAAGGGAAAAATTCCTCTGATTTTTTGTTTTTACTTTTCAGTATATCCAGCAATTCTGTCCAGTAGTGGTCTCAGCACAAAGCAAAATATGGAGAGCCTTAAGAGGCTTGAACGCAAATAATGATTTCTGGTGATGACTATAGGAGCGATTGTCTTAGAGTTTCAATGGAGGTCAATGAGGTTAGAATGGAGAATAGGAGTTAAAAAGGGAAATTCAGGAAAGTAAATCTTTGAGTCTATAGGACATTGCTAGGCAAGATGAGGAATCCTGCATTGTCAGTCAACAGCCCAACACTGGGAAAGGGAAGATTATATCCGCTGTAAGTCTCAAGATGTGGTCCCCTTTCCTTTTTGTAAGCAAAACTCCCCATTGATTTCAGGGAGTTTTCCCTGCATAATCAAAGCATATCTTTAGATCAGCCTAGTCATGGGGTTAAGTGGGCTTCCACTGTGATGCAGCATAAGACATCTCTGTTGGTTGTTAGAAGTTTAGATGTGAAGTGTCCTGGGAGAAAAGAAAGCTTTAAAATGAACCAGATATCCAAAACAGTTATGAAAAAGTACTGTATAAATCTTAATATTAAACCTAGAAGTATTCATAGAAATGGCTGTGATGTTCATGTGATGCTCCCTAATAGACTCCAGTGATGCTTTCGAGTAGCCTGGAGTCTAGGATGTGGCATGTCCCTCTCCAGACCCAGGATAAATTTTGCTCCATGAAGGCAGACTGCTCTTGACTCTCCTGGGTAGGGATGTAGCACAGAGGCTGCTACGTGAGGATGTGCTCATCCATATGGCAAGCCAACATGCAAACATATGGGATGGAAACTCTGGATTTGTCTTCTCCCGAGTACCCATAGGAAAATAGGTATGGATCATATCTTGGGCTCCCCCTGAGGGTAGGAACCATTATTTTCAGAGGTTCTTCTTAACAACTTTTGCTGTGTACTTGTGTAAAGATCAGGTATGCTATGGCCTGGGCTCATAAATCCGTTTAGGCAAGAATGACATTTTCTCTTCCAGTACTTAGTAATTCCCTCTTTTCCTCTCATGAATTTAGTTAATGCCTGGTTTTGTGAACTTGGTCATAATTTCTTTAGGTAAATATATGGTTTGGGGAATAGTACACGCTGTCCTAACGAAAAAGAGGAGCCATAAAGTAGTACTACTAGGGAGTTATTACCTCTTCATAGTGTCTAACATATACTTGTTACCCACAGATTATGTAGGCAGATTACATTCTTTCTTTTGCAGTCTTCAAATGTAATGGAAGCTCAAAGTTGCTCCTGAATTAACCATAGTAACTAAAGCCCTATTTTGTTGTTTGGAAAGGCTAAGGAAGAGAGTAAGAAACTAAATTCTCATCTTTGTCACCCAAGGAAAAATATTCAGGTCTTCCTGTGTCAATTGCAGAAAACATTGCCTGAGGATGTAATATAAAGAGCAAAGCGGTGTGTCCTGGCACTGTTGCAAAGACTGACACGATAGTCATTGCTCCTGCTGCAGAATACTGCTGCTGCATTTTGCAGCAATATTTTAAAAATATTTATTTTTTCCCCCCACTTATTTATTTAAGATGAATGGAATTCAAGTCTTCTGTTAAAGTCTAGACTTAACTGATTTCATTTGAATTTGTTCTTCTGACTAGAATGATCTCCTTTGTTATCCTTTCACCCCACCCTCCACCCCCACCCGTTGCTCATCATTTGACTGGAACTTCCTTGTCTTAGAGAAGTCCCAAGATGGAATATCTGTATCACTTGGAGCAAAAAGTCTTCTCAGGCAGTCATACGGCCCAAAAGCTGACAGGCAGGGGGCATTTTATAAATATAAAACCATTGTGAGTGAAAGCTGTCAGACTATATTATTCATTCTGGCAATAACAGCTTCATTATTCTCAGATCACATCGTTGTCTTTTTAAAATTATTTTATTTTTAAGTGACCAAATGAAGCTTTCCACCTTCCTGCTGTGTTTCATCCAGGTAAGGCCAAAAGACATGCAGTGAGTGCAGAGTACAGGAACTGAATGTATACCTTCTGCCTCCTCCTTCAGTAGACCTGTAGGGATCTCCTCTGGCTCTTCTCACAGCAAAAGATGGGTTGAGAATATATTTTCCTTACAAAACAATGAGTCAAGACTCTGAGGAACATCAGCATCGAAGTTCAAAGGCTGATCCAAGCTATTTCCTCCCATATAGGAGTTGGACTATAGACAAGAGCTTTCTTCACTGAATGATTCAGCTTTCTTCACTGCTGAATGAACTTGAAGGGAAGTACTCAGAATGGTTTAGGGCCAAATTTGTAGAGGTCTTTAGAGCTTTCCATCTACAATTAGTCACCTACTTCCTGTTATAACTCTGGTCTTAGTACCTACATTATAACTGTATCTTGACAAGCTTCCAGGTCACTCATGCTTCTGACCATGTGCTTCTGCATTACCAAAAATCCTCTCATCTGTTCTTTTCTGAGAGAATCCCCGTAATGTCATGATGGTACTTCACCCACGTATTTGATACCAACAATCATTTACTTTATTGCTGCTGCCACATATTGAAGAGAGTTTCTGACCATTTCTTGAAGAAAGGAAACCTACAAAATCCCTGGCTTTGAAGCAAAGTGATTTTTGTGCCATGAGACAAAGTTCCTGAAGGCTCAAGGTGAATACTTTTATTAGCATTAAAACCTGCAAGGTCTTTCACACTTCACTCTTCCTGGACAGAATCACCTGTATACCATGTATTTGCCAGGAATACAAATAAATCGGAAGAACTACAATTATTCCTTCTTCTCAAGATAATTTCTAAATAGTTCAGAAACAAGAAATGGAAAGAAAGCATTTAAATGATTTCATGTAGCTTGGTTTAGGATGTTCCTTTGCAGTCATCTTAGATTTGTAACACCTATATTTTATTTCAAAGAAAATTGACTTCTGGATTATCATATTAACCAAAATTAAAGCAGAGAGAATAAAAATGAGGGAATTATTAATGTGTGTTCGTGACATCCCTGCAGCATAAAAATCTGATATTGCCACATGGAGAAGATAATATGAAATTGAAATTTGTATATAGCTTTTTGTCAAAGCCCTGAATAAAGTGACTCTTTAATTATTAGTACTTCGACTCTTTTAGAATAGCATTTGGAGAGCCCAAAATAGCACAAACTTTAAACTAGCTTTTGTTAGCTGGTCCTTATATTATTTTTACATTTTTATGCAGAGCACTTGTGGCATACCAAAATATGTAGTATGTTGCATGTTTGCCTATATTTTACCTCTTTTCAGGTTTTCTTCTTTATCACATTCTTTTAATTTCCTGATTTTTATACCTGTGAAGCCACTACATACTTCTCTGAGTACCCTGGAGAGGTATTTATTTAAGTAGGAGTGTAGTTTTCGCTTTCCATGGGCCTGTGGAGATAACCTGCAAAACACTTGCTAAAAATGAGGTAAATAGCATTTCTTTATTAAAAAAATATATATTTTTTTAAATTTTCCCTTTCCTATTGCATTGTCTAAAGGCATGATCCACCTTCTGTTGATATCAATAACAGCTCCTACTGATTTCAATGGAAACTGATACTGGGTCTACAGCAGGGAATTGAGCTCATCTAAAGTAAGGGGGCAGCAAACTACAGGGAAGGAGTAAAACAGCAACCTGAAAGCTACTGTCTTTGCCTGTGCAGGAGGTGTGGGGGCCCAGCTGGATGAGGGCAAAGCGCTGCCCTTTGTTTTGCCCTTTGAGCAGAGCACAAAGCTGAGCTCTGATTCCTGCCTGAGCAGCAGCATGGGCATAACTGGGCTACACTTGCTCTTCTCCAGGAAAGCAGAGTGTAGAGTGGTAACACCCACCCAGGGAAGCGGGGCTGTGGATGATTTTAGTAGCAGCAGCTGCTTCCCCTCTCTTGTGGGAGCAAAATTGGCTTTTGCTACCATTGAGAATGTGCACAAAAGAAGTTATTTTGCCTACACTACTGGCAAGTCTGAAACCTTTATTCTTAGAAAAACTAACAAAACAAACCACAAAAAGCTGAACCAAAAGACTGCAAAAATAAAAATTAGGGGGATTATTTTTTAAAAAAAAAGGCAAAAAAAGAGAGAGAAAAGATTGCTCATGGTCTGTCTTGTCCATCTACCTACTAGTGCCCTACATAGGATGGTTATACAGTAGCAAGTTTAGACCATGGCTTTCATCAGTGGCACACCTCAAACCACATGGATTTGACTGAAAACTCAACCCTCAATTTTTATTTACCAAGCATTCCTATTCACAGATGACACAGATAATGATTTGCAATGATGATTAAAAAGTTCATACTCTTCTTGATGAGTCTGAAAGCTAAGAAGGGTGACTAATAAAATGACCAAGGGAGAATCTCTATTTAATGACTCTTTTTTTAAGAACAAGGACTAATTGTGGAAACAAATGAAGAAATGATACAGAAACCAGGAAATGCCATCTTTTCCCTATGTGAAGTTTCTCCTGATATGTTTCTTTAAATGTTGGGATTTTTTTGAGGTATGTTACATTTGAAAAAGCAGAAAGGTCTAACTGAGTAATTAAATCAGCTTAACGTTTTCGTGATCAGAAAGCATCTGCACAGAAGTCACATGCTTCGTAGTGATTCATTGACTTTAAGGTCAGACAGAATCATTATGATCATTAAGCTGACCTAGCTGCTACGCCCATCTTCCAGTAGGCTGTCTCTTTTTTTGACAAGTGGCTGGCCTCATGTTAAAGGTGTTGGCTGTTGACAAATTTGTCAGTTTTCTCGGTAATCAGTTCCAATAACTAATTAATTCTATTAAAAAAAATATTTCTAGTGTGAGCTTTTGGTGCTTTTTCTGATTTTGTCTGCTAAATTAAATGGCCTCATAATTTACTTATCTTCATTGTACTTCACTGGTTCCCAACGTACTTAATGTGTTTTAAAAAATGAATAGACTGAACTTCCTACTTGGTCTGTGCAAAACATATTATTCAGGTCTCTAGGCATTCTTGTAGCTTTTTCATAATCCCTCTGCAGTTCTTCCACACCATGTCATAGCATGGACTGGAGTACTGAAACTCTAGCTTGAGGCAGCACCACTAGAACATTCCACAGAGCTGGTACCTCCCCCTTACCTCCCCTTAATTGATGTGCACCTCTTTGTCCATCAAAGGATCACGTGAGCTATGCCAAGCAGAGAATCAGACAGGGAGTTCCTACTCATTTTGCTAAAATACACACTGTTTCTGTAATGTGCTGCTTTCGACAGGAAAGAGATGGTCGCTGATGGTGGGAAGGTTTGTCAGAGAGAGGCATTCAGCCAACTGTCTGCCCACGGCTGCAAAGACAGTAGTAGGGGGTGGCTCTCCCCGGTCCTCCTGCTCCTCTGCCTTTTGAGAACAGTTTTTCAGTTTCGTAATGATTTTGCTGTGTGATCTTATTAGGGCACTGAAACATTTATTATTGTTGAAAAGGGTTCTGTAAAAAGGTACTAACACCTTTTTGAAGAGACTAATAGTGAGGCTTAATTAAATGTTTGACAAGATGCTTTGAAATCATTCAGTAGAAGATGCCATAGTATAATTAATAAACAATATGGTTCTGATTGTCCTGCACCCTTGGAGAATCTATGGAAACAGGCAGGAAGGGCAAGAAATTGACGAGGATTTTCTTATAAAATTTCTCCATCTTTGAATACATAGATTATTTTACTTTAGACAATTAGCTGCAACAGGTTCCTCATTAAAATTGTATGAGTAGGCCTTGCTGATACATGATGTCTCTCCAGTCTGTCTGCTTTGTAGCTTGACTGTAGTGTGATCACTGATTTCTCAGACTGTTTGCTGATTCTTTGTTGGATTTTTGTGAAGACAATTTAGGTTTCCTCCTTCTCCTTCAAACGCATTTTTGTTCTTGATTTGATATTTTTCTTATTTTTTTCCCTGACTGATATCACTCAGAACGTAGGCAATATTTTTATTTTGGTGTAAAGATTGTTCAAATGAGAAGAAATAACTGACTTGAATATGACTGTCTTTTTATAAATGCATCCCAATGTCCTAATCCTTTTCTTGGCAGCCCATGTGCTGACACATCCACATTTTTGCCCCTCAGTAATGAAATAGCATTTCCCTATATATTTTGTATATTAGTTTTCCATTTCTTTCTTACTTCTCTGTGAATTATCAATTTTATGTGGCTTGAAATAATTAACTTGTTATATATCCGATAATTAACTTTGCAAAACATCCATATTAATTGAATTACAGTATCTTTAAGGGGATGTACCATTTACAATACAAGCAGTTGTATGAGGAACAAAAACATTACAAGCAACAGACAAAAGGAAAACAGAACAAAGATAGTTGTTAGCTGCAGTAAGAACAGCATACACTTAGCAAACTAGTAAAGCCTTCTTTAAACTTGGAGAAACTAGCAGCACAGATGGGATAGAGGGGAAAAAAACCCAACCAATTCAAAACCTTTTAAGATGTATATGCCAGAAAAGAACAATATATAATACAATCTTCTGTTATAGAAAAGCAAGTAGCAAAGATATCTCTAGGACAAAGTAGGACATGATTATTTCTGAAATCTCTATGTAGCTTCCACAGTGTGGTTGGCTCTATATCTCCTCTGGTCTCCCAGTAGCTGTCGTCCCCGCTCTCTGTCGGAATGGGCCCTGGCAGAAGCTGTTCTCCGGATTGTGCCCTTGCGGTTTGGGAAACCAGGACTTGGCACAAGCCAGCAAGGGGCCGGGGAGCACGCACACAGTCAAGCAAATGGCTGAGCAGCTGGCCAGTGCCTGAGCTCATTTCCTGAACCGATTTTAATTAGGAGCGTAGATGAGACCACTGAGATCCACTGCTCACTCCCAGCCTGGAGTGCTGAGTGCTGCTTAGCCTGAGCCTTTGCATCACAAATAACCGATTACACATGACTCGGGACAAAGCACCTTAAAAAAAGACAATTCACCACTTTTGTCCAGTGAGCACTCTGACTCTTGCTCTTAACTCGCAGGATGAGTTGAATTTGGAAAAAAACAAACAACCAACCAACACCAACAAAAATCACCACCACCAGGAAAAAATCCCTAAAAACAAACCAAAAAATCCAAAACACCAAAACAAAAAACACCGCAACAATAACCAAAGAAAACCACAGAAAATAGTTTTGAAAAATAAGATAAAATAGTTTTGAAAAATAAGTTTTGGAATTAATTCTTCTTTCTTTCACATATATGATTTAATTCAAACTGGATTAGAGAGGTGATTTCTTGGCCTCATTGAACTAAATAGAAGTTTTGTTCTGAGCCTTTGGATATCAGGTTTTAAGGCAAAACTCAGTGAAATCAGTGGTAGTCTATCCCATGGATTCTATGGGTCTTTTTCTTTTTCTTTTTTTTTTTTTTTTTACTACATATACAGCTCTAAGAAATGATTTCTACAGATTAAAAATTTGTTTTACAGCAGAGCTCTTACTTTAGCAGGACAGTAATTAACATTCTAGGATGAAACATTATAGTTTAATGCTAGAATTTCAAAAGCAAAACCAGGATTTTAACTGGGGGGTGGTGGAGGTGGTGGTGGTAGTGGTGTGTGTGGAATTACACCATTCATTATTCTGTTCTGCTGTTCCTGTTGTTACGTGGCATTATGGGAATTAAAATCTGAAAAGTTGGTGTATTTTCTCATAGGAAAAACAAGTTAACATTTTTTCCTCAGAATCCTTAATCAATACTTAATTATATAAAATATAATCTATAACATGAAAGCTGTAACTATTGTTTGTGTAATATAGACAGTCTCATTTTGTTTCTTCTGTGATAGCCTGACAAGTTACTCATATTTCCTCTTCACATCTGAGTTGAAATATTGTATATTCTGCAGTATTTGGAGACTGGCCTCAGTGAAATCAGCATCACTTCTTAGCAAGAACTCCCAATAATTCTGAGATTAGCTCACATAGCTTCTGTAGAAGTTCCCTTATAGTTTATTTAGAGCTCTCATATCTGCTAATGATGATTGCACAAGATCTGAGCATGTTCTGGTAGTTTTCTTTATATCTTGCACCACAGATTAATATGCCAAAAGATTTACTAGCGATACAGTGGAGGGGTTTACAGACAATTTAGCAACAATAGAAGAACAGCCACTTTTCCAGGGTGAAAAAACTTTATTTGAAGACTTTGGCAGCATTCAGCGTTACCTCTTCTCATTTACTTTCTAAACTTAATGTACTGTTACTCTCTTCAGGGTCAAATTTTGTAGTGTTTCACATGTAAAGCTGTCTTTGATCTGGAAAGATGAATAACAGTTGCAAAATATCTTCATCTCTGATCTCCTTGACTTCAGTTCTCCTATTTTTTTTTCTCCCATTCCTTTCTACCTTACCATTCCCCAAAGTTGTCTCATCATGACCTATCATCAGATGGCTTTTTAAGGTGTTTGCTAATCTGCAAAAGCACAACTATTAAATGTTATGAGAGGATGCTGTATTTACAAGTTAGCAATTACCTCATGTTCAAGACTAATCGCATCCAATTTTGTGCATAATTGCATAATATCGAGGTACTGGAGGATGGAAATAAGAGAAGAAAAAAAAAGAAAAAAGAACATCACAGTGTTGGTGGAGAAAGGTGCGTTTAATCTGCCTTGGAAAGCATTTAGGCACAAACATTGGGCAATTGAGCACCCCAGTGAGAACAGGACAGGGCAGCAAGAAGGGAAGGTCTTGCCCTGGTTCCTGTTTCACACTGAGCCTGAGTAAGAAAGGAAGGGGCAGTTGGTCAGGGAATGGATAACTGCACCAACCGCAGCAAAATGCTGCAGGGTATCTCATGCCCTGAGAAGTTTCCAGAGCAGTGGTAACATGGCCAGAATTACAATCTGGCCCTGAGTCTTGCTTTTTTTTTTTTTTTTTTTTTCCATGGAAATTACAAAACTATATGGACCTCGTATAGGTCTCTGTTCTGTTAATTAACAGTTTTATTGTACATCTGAGATACCATGGACTAGCAGAACTTCCTAACTCATTTCCATTTATGTAAAAATATACTGCTATTTCAAATTAATGATGCAGAAGTAGTAATTATGTTTTTATAATGGTTTTTGGTGAGATATCAGCTCTCTGTCAAAGAGTAATTTGTATGACAAGATACAGACAGAAACAAGATGGTGACTTGCATATAATTTTTTAAACAAAGGCCATGGTACTGCTCAGGTTACCTCAGCCTCTGCTATATTTTACCAAGAATATCTTTTGTTCAAAATTAATTCAGCTCAGGTTTTTTTGTTTTGTTTTTCCCAAGATATTAATTTCTTCTGCAAATTCACTGAAAAACACACAGGAGCCTTTTATATTTATTTAGGATGTAAAAATATATAAAATAAATTCTTAGCAGTGTTCTTGCCTACATGCAACCTTGCTGATGTTCACTAAAACAAAATGGGCAAAACTGGATAACCACTATAAAAATATTACTACCATTATTCATTTGGATTGAAAATTTAATTCAGGTTGACTTTGTTTAACTCCTGCAAACATTTGGAAATTAAGTTTTAATCACTCAAAGGTTTGCAGAATGTGAACTTCAAATATACGCATTTAAAATATTCAGATACTTGGATGGTAGTTAAGTTATATAGAATGCAGAAAAGCTTGTTACCATGGGATTACTAAGTTGCTGTGCCCGAGCAAAAATACAAAACCAATTAAACAAACCAGATCAATACTTGACGGCACCTTGTACAGCTAGGGTGATGAACGTGCACAACTATTACTTATGGGCATGAAGGAGAGAAATATAAGTGCAAACTCTACAAGCAAGAAGTAGGTCCTTATGTATGATACCCCTAGAAATGATACATCAGGCAAAGAAAATGGGGGAGAAGGGCCTATAGACTGTAACAAGAATGATTATAGAATAGTAAAAACACCTCAATTTCCTAATTGTCCACGCCCAGGATTTTAAAATCGTTGATTGCAAGAAAAGAATGCATGAAATCTATGTCAGATTGGTGTTCATTTTTGGAGAGAAATATGTGAGATTAACTACATATCATTAAATTCCACTTAAGCTTTGTATACACTGGTAATGAGTGCTGTGCAATAGGAGAACATCTAATGAATGAAGCTATCATCCTGAGAACCCTTTGTCCCCACACCCTTTGTTTTAACCTAGTCTGGTCCCGTGGGGACAACTGAGAAATGGAAAGCTTGTGTTGAATGTTCTAAACAATCAATCAATTTGCTTGGCACAATGTGATGTGATGTCATTTACTTAAATTGAAGGATGAGCTTGTTTTTGACTGAGGAGGTGTGCACCAGTGAGACCAGATGACACCGATGAAATCTGTGGGTGGCCAACATCTGTCTCCATATGTACCACCCCCACCACATAGTACCTCTCAAGCACTGTAATGTCTCAATACCTGGATGGAAAATAGCCCCCTACCTCTGGCAGGTCACAGTTCCTGCTGTTGTGACAGAACATAGGATGTTTTGATGGCTCAGCTGCATTGACTTCCTTTTTTACTTAGCCTCCCTAGAACTTGGTGGAGGTGACGATTCTGCTTGGTCATAGAGCTACTGTCCAAAGGTGTCCTCTTGCTGCTTTGGAGGCTCCTGTGGGAAGAGCCATGGTGATAGGAAGGAGCTAGTGACCCTCTTGGAAGAGGGTCTGCGAGGTTTGCTTTCTCTTTCACTATGGAATTGCATTCATCTTACATTCAGAGCATGGCTACCAGGAGCTTTATTGCTATTGCAAACCTACAATCAAAGTAGGGAAAATAATGATTTACTTATTAAAAACAAAACAAAAACCAGAAACAAAACATTTTAGGAAAAGAAACCATTCCTGTTGATTAACAGGCAATTCTAACCTACTCAAGTTACAGGCCATTGATCTATGGGCATCTGAAACAATTTCACACTGCTTAATAGTTTTGGTATTGTAATCACATCTTTTGCTTTATCTATCAATTGGTAGCTATCAAATTCTAGGAGCTTTTAGAAAGTAATAATTTTTTTGTGTGCAACAATAAGAATTTTTCATATTATCACAACTAAATTACAGCCTTTTCAAACTCTTAAGTTACTAAAACATAGAAGACATTTTGTCATTGCTAGTGACAGATGAAATGCAAATGCCAATCATTTGTTGGGTAACTGCTAAACAATACTTGCCTGCTCTTTATGGGTGATGAGAAATTTCACTGGGAAATTCGCAGACTCTAAAGAAAGACTCTAATGAGATAGTAAGAAAATGCAGCTTTCTGTGAAAAAGCTCTCCTTCTTTTCCTTTTTATTTTGTTAGTACGTTTGTTGTAGTATTTGACTCACTTAGTGGGCTAATACATTCATTTTGAATTCATTGCCTACCACAAGCTTCACTGAAGTTTACAGTCCTCAAAATAGTCAATTCTCAATTACTTGAAAGATCAACACTCTCCATGAAAGTGTAGCAAAACATAACTTTCCAAAACAGAGCATTTTTACTAATGATATTCTATACAAAAAAAAAAAAAAAAAAAAATGCTTAATCTGGAGTCCCATGTGGTGTTGCCAGAAAGTGAGTGGATGAAAAGGGCATAAGTCATGTAACCTCATTGAATCAGCAGGCCATAATCCTCTTCTAGCACTGAAGAGCGTGATAGAGAATGGGACTGATAGGATGCACTGTGTTTCAATGAATTCTTCTCCAAGTTACTGTCGTCTGTTGATAACAACCGTTTAATCTGTCATCTAGTATCAGTCAGCAAGGCATGATTGTTTTGGGGTACACTTCAAATTTCACTCACAGAATTCATCTAGGAGAATCCTTTCTGCTTCCTTTGAGATATTTTGCCCTGAACCACTTCATGTGTGGGACAAGGTTCCTTGCTCAAGTTGTATTTATATATTAAAACTTACCATTTTGGAAAATTGTCATTTTCACAGCTAAAGGATTAGTCCTTCTGGAAACTCTAAGCCTTTATAGAGAGCCAAGACATAAGTAAGTGGAATATTGCTATAGCTACTGTTTCAATTATCAAGCAACAGTATGAACACTGTGAACTGAAGATCTCTCCTCTGACTAAATTAGTATCTTATTTATCCTTGGGTGTCTTATAGTTTCCTGTGAGCAAGAAAAATATTGTTTTGTCTAAACCAATGCTGAAGGGATAGCACTGCATATGGAATTGTTCTAGGATTTGAACTCTTCGGTGATTTTATTTCCTTTAGTTCAGAAAACCAAATGAATAAGATTATATTTTCAAGAATTCATCTTGCCTCCTGGAATGATGAATTTGCTATCTCTGCCCTGTATATGCGATTCATCTCTGAAGTCACTCTGGGCCTCTCAAATTCATTTTTTAGAGGGGCTTGACTGCAATTCATTTGTTTGGCTTCAGCTGAATTTTGTTAAAGTTGAAATTCAGAGATTCATGTGAATAGCTATGTGAATACATTTCAGCATTGAATCTCTCTGATGTAATTTTTCCATTATTTATCATTTGGAAACATTGTATTTCAGTAACAGCTTTTCTGACTTGTTTCCAATCCATGTTCTCATTCATCTGTGTGTGATACGGTCACTCTGTTTAGAACCGCAAAAATCACCTTAGTTTCTCCTCTATGTACAAGAGGTCAGTTATTGCAAAGGAAACTAGTACAGTTTGAACCATTAGAACACATGAACTATACAACTGCACAATGTGAGGCACTGCTGAGTATCCAGGTACTTTGTTTTCTTGTGATGCAGACATATTTTCTGTGTTGGTCTTTAAAGAAAAAAAAAAATCCAGATTGCATTATGTTGTTTCCCATGATGGGGGAGAAACCCCACAAGTGCTATGACTCACAGCACTGGGGTTCCTCTCCATTTCCAGTATGCCTAAAGCGCCGTATGTCTCTGGATGGCACTCTTTACCTATGCTCCTACTGAAATGATTAGCTCCTGTAAATATCAGGTCTTGTTAAGTGATCAGCCAAAATGCAAAAGCTCTTTGCAGCTCAAATCAAACGGAATTAAATGTAAAATGGTTACTATCAAGAAATTTGCATTAGAAGGAAACAAAATAGTTATAGTAGAAGATTATATTATTATAACAATCAAGAGAAATCAGACACGGAGGAAAAGGTGGGAAATTGTAAAAAATTATAATCAGTCAAAAAAAGTGAAGAACAGCTATTGAAAGTAACTGGTTTGAATTTAGCTTGAGGAAGAAATTTTATAGCGACTGCAAAATCTTTATCTGCATCATCATTTTTTGACATTCAGTCTGGTATAATAAGCTGGTAATTGAACTACAGCAAAGGTAGCAGTTACAAGGATGTTAATAACCAGGTAGTGATTCCAAGCTTCATCTGCATTTTTCTATTAGAATATCCTTTTCCTGCAAAGGTGTGGGTTTTTTTCATTTTGAAGATTGTGAATTGGTAAAGGGAAGCTGTGCATAACCTTTGATAAATAAATAGAAGCTAACTAAGTGTTAGTTTACAATGACTTATGTTTGTTATAAATATAATTGGAAAACTTCATAGGTTTTAGGCTAGTTAGCACTAATTTAGAGTCTGACACTGTTCTAGAAGTTCAGGAAGTATTAAGATAATATACAGAAATTAGAAGAAGTAGGAACAGCAAGTACTGATTAATTGAAAAGTTAATATGGAAAATGTTGAGGATGCTGTTCATTTAAAAAGGGTGCTGTTCATTTAAAAGTTGTAGAATACAGGAAAAGGCATGAGAACTGAAAAAGCTCTAAAAAAGGCAAAGGGCATGAAAAACAGATCCTACAGAAGTTTTGTTATGTAGGCTGATGGGAGCTAGAGTGGGCCCATAAAGGCCGCTCGGGATGGATAGAAATGCCGTAATTTTTCTCTTCAGTACTGTTAAAAATTTGTCAGATTTCACTTTCTGTTGGGCTTCAAAGGTCATGTTGGATGTTTATCGTTCTTCCACCTTCCACACTTTAGCCATATTTTTGTCCGTACATGGATTCATATCTTCCCTAAAGTATATACAAAACTGAAAGGAGAATATCATGAATTAAATGGGCTATAAGTCTAGCATCGGGGTACCAGTTTACATCTCTAACTTTACCATGCTGTTTACAGAATGTATGTCCTGTGAAATGGAATTTAGCGGAAGATGACTTGGTTCAAAGGCAGGTAGTATGAGAAAGAAGAAATATTAGGAAGAAGAAATAAACACTTTGAGGAATTAAAGAATTAGCCTACTGTGCCTTCAGGTGATGGCATTTGCTTCCAAGAATCATGCTGTAGTTCTGGTGGCAAGTTGATGTTCTCATTTCCTCTGGATATTTGAAGTTATCTAAAATGCTACCATCCAAGTTCAGCAAGCATGACGGCCATCCCACAAAGAGCTGACATAGCGTTCCAGAAGACTGGTTTTGCCTCTCTTGGGTATAGAAAAAATGGTCACAAAGAAAGGCCCTAGTTCAGTGGGTTTTAAAGCAGCACCAATTTCATGATCTAATAATCTGAGGAGAGCACTATACACTTGTGCCAGGTGCCCTGCATTAACTTTTCATTCTCTGTTTGATGCAAGCCACAGTGTGGATGCTGACATCACCTTTCTAATGGGGTAAGACTACGCTATCTCAAGCACTGATTTAGGTCCTGTGGCCCACTGTGGCAGCTTTGATCATTCGGTATCTTACTAGTAGCCAAATAAAAATGGGTTTACTGCTTCTGGGGCTCAATTGCAAATGCAGAATAGGAGAGACGAGAAGGGTTATTACCTTTTTTTTAGAGCATGAATGACACTAATAACACACAAAAGAAATAAGGGAGAACCCTAGGTATTTTAGAATCGCGTTTTTATGGTTCATTAACTTTTCCATTGAAATCTTTCTCAAAGGAATAAAGTGTGTGTGTGGGGGGG
>JMFS01017163.1:0-21643 GCA_000699545.1 Podiceps cristatus | reverse complement strand
CCTTCAATGTTACTCGTTATGACACTGTAACCACAGCCCATGCTTTGGGAAGGACAGAAGTGCAGATAGTCAGAGAGGTGACCTGTCCAAACAGCCTTAAAAATAAAGCATCAGACCAATGGGTAGTGATCTGTGTTGACATATGGCTTTCTAGACCACAGAAGTCCTCATTGAAAGGTGATGTAGACAATGGGAAGGATATATACAAGGAAATTACTCTATGCAAAGTCTGATGGTGACATAAAAGAGCAAAAACTTGAATGTTTTATGATATTCTTCAGAATCCAGGGGTGAAAATAAATCCACGTATCTCCCTGCAGCTTATTACATAGTCATTTGAAAGTAATGCAAAGGTCAGACATTGGTTTTTAAATTTCTGACCCAGCTCAGTGAAGACATGCTCTGCAAAGAGCTATTTTTTGAAGAATGTAAAGCAAAGTGATTTTAATAAAATGCTGGCAAGCTATTCCGACTGAGCTCCTTGAAATTAATGACCAACACATGAAATATAGTTGCCATATATAATTTCCTTGAGGAAAAAAGATCTGCCAGCCTTGCTTCTGACATCACAGGCCAAGATTTTGAAGACCCCTCCATTTTTAGTGTTGCAGTTTTTCATGCACAATTAATTTGGGAAAGATTTCTATATACTTCACCTGATTTGTGGACACAATCAAGCACTCATGTAAGCAGCAGTATGAACACCAACATGTAGTCACCTACCCCATAAAAAACCACAAAAAATAAAGTTGGATTTTCAGGTCTCTGAGGAAAACCCATCTTTCTTTTCTGCATACAGAATGAACAAAGAAGTAGGTAGTTATATTTCATTCCCAGGGTTTTTAGACAGACTTTCAAGGCAAATAATTATTGTTTTTAATAACCATATTCTTGCAGTTACTGCTACTTCTGTTAGCATTGTTATTGCTCTTTTAACTTCAAGATTCATGCCTTTCAGTGAAATTTAATGATTCTCTTAAGTCCCTCTACTGCTACAATATTTACTTAAGAATGAGACACCTCTTGCTATAGTGTCTATACTCAATTACCATACGTTGATTTTATAACTGCATCTCAGCCAAAGTTGTAATTACACTGTCTACTCTAATAAAGTCATAAAATCTTAAAGCCAGAAAAAAATAGTGCTGCAGGACACCTTGATGTATCAGCTTGACTATTTCCCCTCTACAAGGCAGGACCAATTAGACAAATGGTACTCCTATTTGGCATTTGTTTAACCTGACCTTCGAATGGGTGGCAAAGACAGACCTCCAGCAGCAAGTGATTCCCCAGCACTTGTACAGCATATAAAAAAAAAAAAAAAAAAAGAAAAAGTGATGGCATTTGGATGATGAAGCCTAATATTCTCAGGCAAAACCACTGAACTGATGTTGCCATTGCATCACCATTTCATTTTGAAAATCTCAGTTTGGCTAGTGATTAATGTAGCAATTAATAAAAGCAAAAGCAGAAAATTGACCATTAAGATGGTTTAGATTTCAAGTAAGCAACTGTAATAGTAATTCCCATTATGAGTCCTTAGTTTGAGAGGTAGAACGTATGATCTGGAGGTTACAGCAGAGAATGGTGCTACAAGTCAACATCCCTGCAATACATAGTGCTGCTGTCATTGTGCTTGAGACTCCGGATAAATCATCTCTGGAATTAAAGCTCTGTAACACTGAGTTCCCAGCTTGTGTCCAGGCAATTTGGTGGCCCGCTGACTCACATCTATGCTGGCTGAAGGTCAGATCCAAAGCTGCAAAGGCTAGACTATGGGGTTTGCCCAGCCATGCCTACCAGTGAGTTGGTGAGTCAGGCAAGAGCTGTTCGCTGTAAAGAAGAGTAGATGGCCTTGATCAGCAGTCAGTCTGAAATGCTTCTGAATCAATTGGGTGTTCTCTCATGCCAGTTTAGGGAAGGCAATACCTATGATGGACATGTGATAGGAATGCTGAAGCATGCATTCCCTCCAAGCATGGTAACACAGTCTCCTTTTGTGGGCAATTCCCACCAGCTAGAGAGAGCTAGGAAAGAACCCTTAGTGCCTGAAGAGCTGTTAGCTCTTGATAATCCTGCTCTGGGTGGGATTTCTAAGGTGATGGCTCTTTGGAACCCGCCTTTTGTTCCCAGGAGAAGACATTGACCAGTCCCTGGATTTAGCTCAGGATTAACAGCAATCTTTCATTCTTTGCCCGATACAGAGCTTTTAAGTTAAGAGTTCCTTTTGGTTAACGCATGTAAACCTAAACAAATCTCCATAAGAATCAATATTTTTCATGTAAATGTAGGGTCTGCATGTAGCAAAAAGGAGAGAAGTAGAAGAAAAGAAGGAAGAAAAGCAAGCAGGTCCAAACTCACCACTCGCCTTGACTCCACTCACCACAAAACTTAAGAACAGATACAATTCTCCTAATTTTACTGAGAAGCAAAGCTTTCTCATGTATATGAATGTGTAGGCACTATTTGAACTAATTTCCCCAAATCGGCTTCATTTTTTTGCACTCTGAGTGTACCTGTGGCTCTTAGATGTATGCAAAAGCTCTATACCTAACAGCTGTATCTTACTGGGCCTGTTGTTGATGAAAACAACTGAAAGTCCTGTTGTTTCTGGTGCAGATTGCTCTGTTATGTACAGGTCTTCTTGCCCTCAGACAAGAGTGAAGGACCTCTGGTCCTCTTGCTGACCTTACCCACACAGCATCCACCCATTTCTATTAAATTTTCCAGATAATTGACATAACTAAGTTCAACATGGAGCAACTACTTTTGATGTGTGCTCAGTCAGAGACTTGCTGCTACTATTTCAGATGTGAACTATGCCCATGTGTTGGAGAGCCCACGCTATCTTTCCATGTGTATCGTCTGGCTGTATAAAAGGGACAACTTGACTCTGTAAACCTCCCTCACACGTGTTCAGACCACTCGGGACATATTCTCTGCCAAGGCAATTTGCAGCCTGTCATGATGAGAGAACCTTTTCAGGGGAGGAAAGTGTTCCTATCAGTTTCACGGACTTGTCACTGCGACCTGGAGACCTTGCAGCAGTCAGGAACCTTGTTGCTGGTTCAAGGTAAGATCGCACATGTCTGTAGGGAAGAGTGTGCAGGGGTAGATCGCCACATCAAAATGCAATCATTACTCTGAAGTTCACTTTTGTTCATAGATAGAAGGACCCTCAAACATCCAAATGATGAATCTATTAAGCTTGAATTTGCTCAGGAAACCTGCAAGCTCAGTTGAGCTCTTGGAGGTATGGTTGACCATAATTACATTTTACCAGTGCAGCTTGCTACTTTACAGGCTCCACAGTGGGGATTTCCCGAGCCAAGAAGGGCTTGAGTACAGCAGGTCCCCAACTGAATCACTCAATGCCCTGCTCCAGAGTGCTAGGCCTTTGGCACCTCATTGTCATGGTCTGTCATGAAGATGATAGACAAGCACAAAAGGGGAGAAGAGCTGGGAACCTGGACACCATATGAGGACTGCTCTGCCTCTAGTATAAATGCCTCAAAGGACCTACATTAGGCTGAATTAAAACCATAAGGTATCATCTCATTGGGGGAAAATCCCTCATTTTGTCCTATACTTGTCTGGTATCTACAACTGCTGGTGCAGTGGAGCTTGACTTCATTTTTAAGCCATGTTCTTACAAGTAATAAATAAAATAATGAGAATGTCTTCCACCAAGAAGTTGGGATAAATTCATACACCTCTTTCCAATAGGAAAGTCGTGTTGTCCTCTCTCAACACTTTAACCACTGAGGTAGACCAGGATGTTCCTGCACGTCACACAGCATGGCATTGCAAAATTGGGAATCTTTTTCTCCATTCTCCCTATTCAAGGATCTCCAATGCACCTCAAAAAACAATTTAAAGTCTTCCCTCTCCTTCAATTGGCTGGGAACACTTGTGTCCCTAAGAGGGATGTTGATATGGTACCTTGGTCATGGCATTTCTGAGTGAAATCTGAATTTCTCTAAGAGACACTGTGGCTGTGGAAAGGCACTGCAGAAAGGAACTGGTCCAGGCTCAATTATTTGTTAATGATGAGGTGGGTGGAGGAAAAGATTGTGCCCACAGATCTCAAAGAAGGTACTCACCAAGAGGTACAGATGCAACAATGACCAAAGCTTGGGATGCATGTGATGGAGGGGTCTGGTCCATATTTAGTGAAGACATTCTTTTGACTTTAAAAGGAGCTGGAGACAGCCAGGATGCCTAATGCCTGGTGGGATGGGCAACAGGATGGGAAGGAGAAGGGATGGAAAGTGGAGAAGAAGCTGGAAATTTGACCGTAGACTGCTGAATGATGTTCCCAATGTTAGGGGGTTTTGTTTTCTGCCATGATTCCTCTGAAACCCAATACAACATGTTCAGAAATGCGTTTCAAAGTTCTATTTCTCTTCTGAGAATGGAATTGCTAGTGCATAGGCATTTTGAAGTTGCTTTTTGGGGGCTTTTTCTTTGTCTCTCTCTCTTTTTTTTTTTTTTTTTTTTTTTTTTTTTAATTCCTTTAATAAGAAGCAGCTTTCTTTTTCCATTTATAATTGTTAAGCTGCAGTGTCTATGTGCATGCATCTCCATGTGTGAGAGTCTCCAGTCCATTGTGAAACACAAGCCAGAATATCAAGCCTTTGCATTTCCTTAGATCGTTTTTTATCTGATATTGAATTAAGTAAAGGGCTTAATGTTCAAAGTGGTGTTTGGGGAGTTACTCGCACAAATTCCGTTATTGCTGTTAATGGGATTTGTGCAGATTGCTTTGAAGATGAGTCCCTTATTATAGAATAGGAAGAGACATTCTAAATTGTAACTTATTTCAGACAAATCTATCTTTAATTTTTACTGATAGAGCATTAGAGACGTGAGACAAAGAAGCGTTTGCTGATTTTTTTGTATATTAGTATGGTTGACAGGCATGTGAAGATAGGTTTTGTTCAGATAATCCAGTGGATATTTTGCTGAATTTTTAGAAGTGGAAAGAAAGGGACTTTAAATTTTGAAATAATGATGAAATTTGGTGACATTTCGGAGAATACAGAGCTGGAAAGAAATGGGCATAAAAATTTCCTAGACACTTTCTTACACTGCATACTCAATACTGATAGAAAACAGTTTGCAAAGTGGACATCTCAGCCTGAAGCTCTGTAGTACCTCCCTTAGTTATTGCAGGAAGTGATGACCACCCTGGTTTTAAGATGTGAATAGGAGCAGAAAAGAGCAAGCAAAGGGAAGTCTGGCTGATGGGACTGTAGAGAAAAAGGCTTGAGGATCTAGCATTGAGAAATCCCATCCTTTTTGACCCCAGAGAAGTGTCAGACCAGGCTTGTCTTACATGAGCTGAGAACAGGGAAGTCTGAGCTAATCAGGCAACCTGCAGCCACTAAGGACACAGCAGGGCAGTGCTAGCGTAAGTGGTTTTTAATTTTCAGGTTCCTGGGCAGAGGGCATCTCACCTGACTCCAGCCAAGGCTGAAGCTAGTGATCACCCCAGGGCATCCAAGACATGAATGGGATGACAAATCCAAGGAAAAGTCACACCTTCTTGGAGCAGCAGCTGAGGTGGCATTTTAGGGTCTCTCAGATAGTGGTAGACACCTACATAGAGGCAACTTGTTCAAGTCGGACTTGGATATCATAGAATCATAGAATCATAGAATCATAGAATCATAGAAAGGTCTGGGTTGGAAGGGACCCCAAGGATCACAGAGTTCCAACCCCCCTGCCACAGGCAGGGGCCCCAACCCCCAGGCCTGGATCTACACGAGGTTGCCCAGGGCCCCGCCCAACCCGGCCTTGACCACCTCCAGGCATGGGGCATCCACCCCCTCTCTGGGCAGCCTGTTCCAGCCCCTCACCACCCTCTCTGTAAAAAACTTCCCCCTCATATCTAATTTAAACCTTCCCTCCTTCAGCTTCAATCCATTCCCCCTTGTCCTGCCATTTTCTACCCTTTTAAAAAGCTGGTTCCCCTCCTGTTTGGACGCTCCCTTCAGGGACTGGAAGGCTGCAATGAGGTCCCCCCGCAGCCTTCTCTTCTCTAGGCTGAACAAGCCCAGCTCCCTCAGCCTCTCTTCGTAGGGGAGGGGCTCCAGCCCTCTCATCATCTTTGTGGTGCTCCTCTTGTACATCTCGTACGTCTCCACTGACTGTACCAGATGCAGTCATAGACACCAACATGCTTGCAGGCACCAACATGTAGGCTTCCTTTAACCTTAGTGGAACAACCAAGGTCCACACCTCTTTTGTTTGTGTCTCTGGAGGAATGCATGGGGTGATAACCATATTGGTCCAGGCAGCTCCCCTAAGATTGATGTGCAATTTAATGTCAGCTTTCTCACTGCTAAGCTTGCAGTGAAGATTTGTGGGCTGTTTCCTTCTCAGATCCTCACAACCCCATTTTTTATCTTCTGATCTGGATGATAAAGTTGGCAGGAGCTATATAAACTATATTTTTTTTTGAGGATTAATTGCCTGTTTCTAAAAGATTAATCTTTTAATCAGAATATCTCTTACATTCACAGATCAGTATTAGTGAGACATGCAGTATTATTCAACAATACCTCTTCCTGAGTCACCCAGTCTGTTCTGGATGTTAACAGGGTGCTAGTTTCTAAGCATAGAGGTGTGAAGAAGTTACAGGAGAGAAAGATTTAGTATGAATTTTTGTGCTTTATCTGCTTATTATAACTGCCTACATATAGGCTCGTGGTCTGTAGTAAACATAGTGCAATTTAACGCATTTCACCCAAGGTTATATTGTCACGTTAGTATTAGCTCTCTTTCTGCTTCAGTGAGTGGTCTCATCCGATCCCTGTATTATTTCTGCTTTCTCACTTGTGCTGGCATCAGTATTTTGGCAGTTGGGAAATTTGTTCGGCTAAAAACTAATCCACATTAAAAAGCCATCTTCTCTCTTAGCTGGCTCATTTTCCCAATCTGTCTATCTGCCTGGATGCATGAGTTCTTCCATCAGTATTTTGGGATGGGTAGGAACAAGCGCTTGGGAAGGAAAGGAGGAAAGGTTCATCTTGTTCAGTTGCACATGGATTTACACTGGATTCACGTGGGGGAGTCACCACATTCCTAGAGGCAAGGGCAGACGCTTCCTCCTGCCTCATACAGAGCAAGTGAAATGCCGTGTCTCACACAGCTCACCTTGCACTCAAATGTCCATAAGCTGAGCTAAGCACCACCAGACCAAACCCAGAAGATCTCCATCCTAGATCTACAGTTTCACTGCATGTTTGAAAGCGATACCTCAATGACATGCAGCAGCGATGCATGGAGGTGATGCACTGAGAAGGTGAGCTAATGAATTCGCATGCAGAGATGTTTCTGAGACCTAAACAAGTAACTCTACGGTTGATCAGGTTGGTTTAGATCTCTAATGGGAGGCATTCTGCTGACATGCCCATATTTACTCCATAAAATCTAACCAGTCCTTCTCTACTGACCTCACACCAGTTTTGTCACCAGTTATCTACACTTTTAAGTTGGCTGAAAGCTTGTCATACTATATTTTTGCTCCATTAAACTATTCTTTCTAATTTTTAAATGCTGTTCCTCTCCCCCCCAAAAAAAATTAAAAGGTTCTTTGGCCCAACTCTGTAACCATCAAATCGCATAAACGCATCATTAAATTTAAGCACCCAAATAGTTGAACTCTGAAGTTTTGGAAGGAGTTTTCAGGTGTTCTCTGCAGGGTGGTAGGAAATACCCTCAGATATATCTGATATCACCAATTGTGTTAAAAAGCTGTTTTATTAGTGACTGCTGTTTCTGGTGACATATGTATTTTACAAATGTTTCCAAAATTACCACTTGAAATATAGCCATTCTTACTCTGTTCTAAATTATTATAACCTTGAGATGTTATTTTCTTTGCTAATTAATTATTTGCCTCCCCCCCCCCTCCTGGTTTCTCAGTTCCTCCCACTGTGGTCTATCAACATCACTTAATTTTAGCTTTTCAGGCATATGCATCACTTCTAAATTCCTTCTGTAGCCAAGGAAGGAGACAAGCACCTCCAGAGAGCAGTTTATCTCATCTATTTAAGACAGGGTGAATTGTCTTCTGTAGCAAAGGGGGACCGGTGTCTCCAGAGAACAACTAACGTAGTCAATATATCTAAATTTTGGAAACCTGAAGTCAGAGAAATCTCAACACAAAGTTGCTTTGGGGATAAAAATTGATTTAGTTGGCTTTGTAATCCTAATACTTTTTTCCCCACTTCCATTCCAAGTAATTTTCACATAACTGACATAAAGAAACCCTGGTCCATTTGAATTCAAGAAGCTTCATTGCAGACCAGTTCTGATGTACTTTTCTGCTTAACAGAAAGTGAATCAGCTTAATGAAGACTTATTTTTATGACAAGCTCTTCTAAAATTTGCTTTTCCTTCATAGACAGCCTCATCACTTTCTGTCCAGGTGACCATCATATCAAAGATTTGCATTTTGTCTCACCTCCATAGGTGCATCCTATGTCTGCACTTAGGATGTTGAAGTTTCGCATGGTAATGCTGTCTTCAGGGATATTTTTTTCCTTTAACAAGAGCTTCTGTCCACGTGCAAGTCCAGACATGGCAATTCATCACAGTCTCAGCACTATCTCTAGAGAACTTGTCCTACCATCTAGTCCAAAAGGACCTCAGTTCAAGTTGGTTCTCTGCCAGTTGTGCTACATTATCTTAATTCTCCTTGTATCCTAAAGATGTAACTTTCTTCTCCATTCAATCCAGTCTTGGAGAGCTGTTAACTTTGTCTGCATCACAGATTTATGCCTAGCAGAAACAGATTTCCTTTATTGTCGCATCAGGGATCTGTTGCACTTTTTTACCCATTTGGTTCCTTAGACTCCTTATGTTAAACTACATTTTTATTTCTTAGTGCGTGTCTATATGATCAAGATTCACAGGCAGATGTGTCCTAGATCTCCAGCAGGAGCTGCACAGAAAAGAGCTGTTTCAGGGGAGTGTTCAACCAACCTCAGAAGCCTCGCTGCAAAGTGGGGTTCGTCTTCCAGAGTAGCACGTTGCTCTGACACTGATGGGCAGCTTGAAGAACAGAGCCACATCCCAGACACGTACCTGGGAGCTCCAGCTGTTAAAGTTGGGATGGACTTAGGCTTGACAGTAGTACCTGTTTTTTGGGGGTATAGTTCACAAATTAAATTCATTCCTTACCTCTTTCTTTGACTCTCACCATCTTCTTTTCCTTATAGCATGACTTAATCCATTACTGGGCCCTGGTTTCTCTGTTCTTTCTTATCTCATACATCAAGACCAACTATTTACACATTTATATACATAGAAAAGCGCCTTGTGAGTTTTCAGAAGGAAGTACTCAGCTGTATCTTCAGGCATCTCCAAAAACCTGGCCCTAAGACAATTTACTACAAGCAAAAGCAGGTACTTTTCTAAATAAAATGATTCCCTGATAATGTAATTCCCAAGGTAGAGAGGGAGGAGAGCAGGGACAGGATAAGAGACTTTAATTGACTCCCTTTTCCAGCAGGAAGCAAGCAGAAGGATTAATTGTTAATTGCTGTTAATTGTTAATTGCTGCCTCCTCCATCTGCAAAGCTTTCATTAGGAACTAATGAAAACTTAAAAGAGCTTGAATGGGTATATTGCTCTTCGGCTCTACAACATTTTTTTTCCTCTATAGCAGAAAAGGGGTAAATTTTCTATTGACATTTGTTTAGAAAGGCGCTCAGGATGAAACCCATGGTTGAAATGTGGTTTCAACCATGCCAGAGGAACGTATTGCTGTGAATAGTTTAATGGCTTCCAAAATATGTTGATTATTTTGCTATTATTTTGTCTCCTATCCACACTGCTTATCTCATGAGAGGGACACTTGTCTTCCAGGAATGCATACTTCACGGTTTTCTTTCTTTGGTGAAAAGTCTTGGCAGCAGCACTAAAGTATGATTCAAGAAATGTGGCTGAAGACCCATTTCTTCTACAGCCCTCCTAAGAAAGACCCAACTCCCAGAGGAGTGGCTTTATCAGGTTTCCTGGGCATCACCTGATCTGCAGAAAGCCTCTGCACCTTGCACAGTGAACAATGGAAGTGGTTGGGTTTTGCCGCCCCTCGAGCCCACCCCACACTCAGGACACTTGCTTAGATGAATCTCAGGTTGGTAGAGAAGTGGAGGGTGACGGCCAACGGGCAAACCCCACCGTAACAGGTGCTTTAGGACACCTATTGCTGTTGTTCTGTCCCGTGTCCTTGGGGTAAATAAATCTAAGGGCACTTCATTTGGAGCAAGTATTAACAATGAGGCTTAAAAAAAGAACTGACAAGTTAATTTTTAATTCCCACCATTAATTATTGTGGGAAAATATTTACATGTGTTTCTCTGTTGACAAGCTTTGCATCTCCTTTTATCAAGCCTTTTACCTCATTCAGGCCTTATTCATAGAATCATATTAATTCATTGCAATCAAATCTGGAAGCATTGGGCTCTATGTGGGTTAGGAAGACGGAAGATGAGTACAGAGAGTTGTACGTGAGGAGCTGCCTTACCTCCTGCCAGCCACTGCATCTATTTTGTGTATCTTTCCATCTCCCCATCTGTAAAATGTGCAAAATACTGCTTACTGCACTTCAAAAATCTTGTGAGTTCCTTAGTTGTGGATAACTAAATATTATGACATATAAAAGCAGAGGGTATAGATATATCATAGACTTCACACTTGTATTTCACACTTTCCATTAATGTGGCACTCCATGGTGACATGATATTTACCACAGACATCCTTTTTGCAGATTTGAAATTTCTTTTTCTTTTCTTTTTCTTTTTTTTTTTTTTTTTTTTTTTTTTTCAAGGCTAAAAACTGTTAAGCTCAGTGTTTATCTGCAGTGGCAAAGGAAGGTGCACAATGAATGGTAACAATAAGTTTCTAGTCATAAAAATAGCCTTTCCTATGCTGAGGAAAGAGAAAAAAGAAAATAACCTAGGAGATTTTTCTGGCATTAAGGCAGTCAAATTGTCTTTTTAAATAGTGTGGAAATTGACAGCTCATGAAAAATAGAGAGAACAATCATCAGAGTGTACGATAATCTGGCAATATGGAAATTACAAATTTTAGTGTTTTCCCCCGAGTCAATGAAATATGCAAAGGACAAACTGGATAATACAGCAAGCTCTGTGTAATCCCGAGGTAGCTAGAGTTAGCAAGATACTCTATCCCAGTTGGTTTTTTTCTTGGTAAATGACAAATCCGCCGTATTACTTCAATGGTGAAGGACAGAAAAGTCGCCTCTGAAGTTCAATTGTTGCATAAAGCTGCTCCATCAAATATCCAAATTTAATGATGCTCTGGTAGTTTCTGATCTTGCTGAATTCTTATTGCAACATGAAAAGTCGGTTGGTCTAGATTTGTGCAGCTGCCATCAGCATTCATTTGCCATAATGGATTTTCCTGGTGATCCATCAAAGCTGGCGTTTTCTCCAGCAGAAACCAGCAAGCCATCTGAAACAGTGGGGAGGTCTGTTCCCTGAAGCTCACCAGCTTGTGACTGGTTTCCTTTTAAAATCACAGCCTTTTTCTTGCAAATTTGGAAGAAATCTGAACGGATATCAGATTCAGGATTCCTTCCTCTTTGGTAATAAAACTGCAGAGTAAAAAATCAATTCCTTCTTTAAAGAGTGCGAAATATTTTGTTAACTAACGTCAGTCACAAGATGACAATGGTGTTATGTTCCTGCAGGGTGCAAACCTCTGCTAGACAAACAGCAGCATCAGACTCCCCAAGCAGACAGCTGCCTGTAAAACGTGACCGAATGAAGTGCGCCTTTTGCTGAAGAGCTGCTTTTTCCAAGAGGTTTTGTTTAGTTTCAGTGCCCAGGCTGCGCTCGGAATAATGGATTGCAGCAATTTCAAGATAGAGCAGAAAACTCAGCCCGAGCTTGCTTGGACTCCCAATTCAGAAGGGCACTTCAGTGTGTGCTTAATTTAAGCAGAAGAGTCTGAAGGGCTGAACAAGACATTAGAGATTACTCAAATCACGCTGCAATACAGACGAGCAACAGAAGGTGACTCAACGCATCTTCCCCTAATGCAGGGCCAGAAGCAATTCCAATGGGTGAAAAACCTACTTCTAGCAAAAAGACAAGGGATCTGTCTATATTTAGAGATACACAGGCATGTTCTGGGCTAAACTAGACTGTCGAGAGTCCAGAGGACTCTCCAGAGTCTGAGGACTGTCCAGAGAGTCCTGAATGAAGAAGTAATGCTGCATAGGAACAAGCTGCCCAGGGCAGGGGGGAGCCACCATCCCTGGAGGGCTGTGAAAGCCGTGTAGACGTGGTGCTGAGGGACGTGGGTTAGTGGTGGCCTTGGCAGTGCTGGGTTAACAGTTGGACTCGATGGTCTTAAAGGTCTCTTCCAACCTAAACAATTCTATGTTTCTATACAGAAAATATTGAAATTAGACCATTTTATTCAATCCCTCTCCGGCTAACATGGAAGGAAGTTACACTGCACAATCATGCTTGTATTGCCTGGAGAGACGATGTTGACAGCTCATGGCTGACCCACCTGACATTAAAGTGGCTCCAAACATGAGTAAAGGATTTTCTAGTGTGCTGGGACTCAAGGTAACGATGACAAATCAGTTATTGCAGAGGGGAAAACAAGCTCCAAACAGCAGCATGGACAAGATGGGGTCTAACTGCAGCTAGTTGAGCTCTGATGAGGTTTTCCACGAGAGGATCTGACCCTCTTAGCTCTGATCCAGGCTTGCTAAGCTCAAGGGAGCCTGCAATGAGATTTAGCATCATGCTAGTCCTGGACAGGCAGTTTTCATCGGAGGCAGGGTTGATGTGTGCCTGTCAGGTCTCATTCAAAGCTTCCATTGAAAAGCTCCCTGTTCCCAGTAGTTCTGGCTGTAACTCTCCCAAATACAGGTGCTTCCGACAGAAAATCCTCCTCATAAATCTCCCCTTTTAACAGCAAAACCAACCTGCCTTGCACTGCTTGGGTTTAGAAGATTTAATAATGTATTTGAAGCAAGTTTATCATCTTCCTTCCCTCTCTCTATACTTTCTTGTTAAGTGTGACAGAGTTACCCATGGATCAACAAGCTAGAACAAATATAATCCCCCAGTAACAGGAGAGCGGCCCTTTTGCAGGGGGAGCAATCAATCCCCTGCAGCGGCACGTGCCGAATGGATCCGTCTCTTTCATTAGCTCTGGGCTTCTAATAACCACTGTCTTTGCCAAATGAGGGATGTGTTATGTCGGCCTCCTCTCCCGTCTTCTCCTCCCTTCCTTGCCTTGTCAGCGGCATGCTAATTTGTGTAATCAATTCATAGTACTGCTTAATGAATAGCTTTGAAGTCGTTAGATTCATCTGCTGGTAAAGGGGCTGATTGGTCAGCCTCTGAATCATTTCCATTTTCTGAAGCTTGACAGTGTCAGCCAACATAATTGCTTTAGAAACACCCTTGGGAGACACTTGGGAAGTAGCTGTATTCTCCCCCTTTATATATAAGCAGAAGACAAAGTGGAACAATAATAATACTTAGCATTTCTACCACGCTTTATATCATTAAAATGCTCCCCAAACATTAACTAATTTTTGCAGTATACCCAAAAGGTGGATCATTATTTCACTTACACAGAAGAGAGTCAGTAATAAAGATGGTAGGTCCTAAGCTCCGTGGATGTTGTGGCTGACGGATACCTTTGTGCTCAGGAAGGCCAGTGGTAAATCTAGATTCACAGTGTCCCTTCAGTACCCAGCTCCCATGGAAATCCCTGAGGAATGTGAGCTTGATTGTAAACCACACAAAAATCAGAAATCCCCATTGGCTTGTAAATACTGGGAACACATTCAGAGATGTTATGAGTCTTTTCTTCTCAGGAACGTGGTTCTGACAGAGGTACACAGGCAGCCACTGGCAAGTTACAACTGCTATGCTTTGGTGCCACAAGATTTTTGGTCTTGATTGACAGCTCTGTGGATGCATCTCTTCTTGCCATCCAAGCACTCTTCTGTCTTTACGTCTAAGCCCTGATCTCCAGATGATGGACACGGTGGTGTACAGCTGAGTTCAGCTCCCCCGCATGACGTAGAGCTGGCACAAGGAAAGAAATTATGGGAAGGTGTCAAATGCTTGTTGAATTCCTATCCCAGTGCAAAGTATCCTAGACGTGTGCTGCAAGGGGACCTTGTGTGGATGCAATTTGGTGCTTGGGTCAGGTACCGAAATGCATGCTCAGCCAACCCTACCAAAGCCTGCAGAGATAAAGGCTGGGACAACAACCACAACACACTGATTTAGCTAGGAGACGGTAAGGAGAAGGTGAGATTTCCTTTCAGCTTGGCTGTTGGCTACCAACAGAGATGAGTGCTACTTTAATTACTTGAAAATTTTCAATACAAACAGTTTTGCTGTGTTTTATAATGTTTATTCAAAGGTTTCAGACTCCGCAGTGAGCTGTGATGCAGGCTGCCCTCGGCTACACCATTTCAGCAATAACTCTGGCATTTCTGACAGAGACTAATAGCAGAAATTGTTATCAATGTTTTTGGCAAAATACTGCAAGCTAGAAATTGGATTTCCCACCCCCCTCCTGCACCCTCCCTCACTTGTTAATGAGCTACTTCTTCAAGGTGCCAATGGTAAAGCTGTAAAGTGAGATGGGCCATCTATTTTCTGGGCTTGAGACCCTTAGACACAGTAATGTACAGTTATTTATTTTACTGCATCATTCATATAGAATTACATGATGTTTTACAGGTATAGCAGGAAGACAAGATCCCTTATCCTGGGGACCTGTAAGATGAGATATTGATGAGATGATAGAGCAAGACAGACGTGAGATGAACAAGTCCCACACTCCAGGTGTAGGTGAGGGTGGTGAGAACTGGTTTTGCCATGCATTACCTCTTAGACTTCAAGAAGGTGGGAGTGGACAGGGCTTTTCTTTCTAGATAGGGGTATTTAACCTCCTTTAACATCACTGGAGAGATACAGCCTTTGCAATAGGATGATTTATCCTGCTCTAGTTCAGGTGTTTAAAATCAGTGAGATGAATAATGCTCTATTTCCAATTCCCTACTTTGCTCCTCCAGCTTGTAAAGAAAGCCAAGAGCTGCTAGGTCAGACAGAAATGTTCACACTGTAGGTGTCTGAAGACAGGCTAAACATTCCCACCTGACTTTACAGACATACAACTTCCAGTTCTGCCATTTTATTTTATTTTTTTTTTTCCACGGATTCTGAATGCTTGTGGATTCAAGGATGGGATTTGTCTGCCTAAACATGACAGCAGCTCGCAGAGGTGGCAGATTTGATCTGGACCAGCACCTGCACTACAGATCCAAAAGGAAATGCTCTTTGAGCCTTTAGGAAACAATTACTCTAATCTGCTGGATATTGCACACCAACAGGTGATATCAGGGAAGGACTGTGACAAAATCTTCATTCTTTACTCCATGTAGTCAGGGATGGAGGCAAATATGTTCTGGAGTGGGAACAACTCAGACATGGGCTTTCAACAGGCAGAAACCTCTTTGCCCAGGTTGGCTGTTGAGTCTCCTTCTCTGGAGATACTTAAAACCCACCTGGATACGTGCCTGTGCAACCTGCTCTGGGTGACCCTGCTCTGGCAGGGGTTGGACTAGATGATCTCCAGAGGTCCCTTCCAACCCCTACCGTGTGTGATTCTGTGAAACAGTGATTCTAGGTGGGTGGTTTTTTTTTTTTTTTTTCCCTTCTTTTTTCTTTTAGCGTTTTTCTTTGCTGAGAAGGCACTGTGCTGGTCTCCCCATTTTTGCTTCTAGGGGAACAGAGACAAAAAAAGGGAGACATGACCTTCCTATGGTGCTTGCATACAGGGCTCTGCAAGCAGATCACAGAAGGGATCCCTGGCTTTTCCAGGGAAAGGATGCACCTTCTCACAGGGACACTCAGTGTATGCATATCCCAACCGAAACTTCTTTACTCAGGCCCCCATGGGTGGTTGTGCGGGGAAGAGGTAGTGACACAGCATGAACTTCCCTCTACGAGGAACAACAACGGTGAAACCAGAATGGACAAGTCTCACGTTCACCGCAGCAGGGACAGCCTATGTAGGTCCTGGCCACCACTTTGTTCTTTCTACCTCCAGAGGAGTCAAACCCCACTTCTCTTGTCATGGTCTCCAGCCCACACTAACCCCAGGCCTTCATCAGGTTAACTCTTTGCCATCCTTTCTGTTTTGTTCACCCACCCCTGGTTTTAACCTTGAGAGAAGTTTAAACAAGAAAACCACCACCAGCAACCGCAAGACTCTGTCTTCACCATGAGACCATTTGAATTTCCAGACTGAATACTAAAGCAACCTTTTCACCTTTAGTATGTATCTCTTCACCTGCAGTATCTCATGTAATTACTGACGACACTGAGAGGAAAAACTTTCTGTTAACTTCTTGTCCTTGCCACTCAAGAATGTCCAAGGGACTCTAACGCACTATTACTATTTTGCAAGAAACACCTTTCATGCATGGTTATTTGATTTGTTTTATAAAGGGAGACGGCAAGACAGTTGTCACCACTTCTTCCCGTGCAGGCATCTGGTGTGAGCAGAGACAAGAGGTGAGTGGTGCTTGGTGACAGGTTATTGCAAGGTTGAGATATAGGACCTTTTTGTTTTATTCTCCATCTAAATTAGTTACTGCAAAGAGATTTCCCTGGTGGAAAATTAGTTTCAATATTTATTTCCTACCTGACACTTTATTATTCTTTTATTGAGTGGAATGTGCGCTTTCTCTTTCAGAGCAGGTTTTCATGCAGAGCTCGCTACATCCTGCCTCCACTGTTTTGGTTTATAAACTCATGCCAGGTGCCTGTTACCATTGGCTGCGCAGAATTAATAACTCTTGTCCACCCTCAAAAATAAAGATAATGCAAACACCCAGTTCAACGTAACCCAAGATGGCAATAATTTTTTATTTCTTCCATAGCCAAAAATATAAGAAGTTTGGGGGGACCTAAACCAGCATTCCTATGAATTGTCAGAAATCCTTTCTTCAAAGTGTTTTATTTATAATTTGGTCATTTGTAACAACAGGAAAGCTAGACTGAGGCATCCTTCATAAACTGGGGAAGGGGGCAGCTCAGGTTTTGGAAACTGTATACAAAGTCTCAGGTGCTGTCCGCTGCCCCTCGCTGCCTGGGAGGATGTAAATGTTTGGTAATGTTCTGCATCTGCTTTTTTTCAATCTCTCTGCTTTGTATAACATAGTCAAACAAGCATTGGAGAGGGGTTGGAGACATGGCCTGGAGGGCAGTGACTCCTGAGCACCAAGGGACGGTATGTTCTCCCGTCGTTCCCTCTCACAGTTTCCTCCACCCTCTGGCTTTGCCTGGGAGGGACATACAAGCATTGCTGAAGGACAAGACTTGCTTTTCATGGTGCCCTCAGACCCATGGCTCCAGAAAACTACTCAGCAACTTGTGTAATTTTTACATTTGTTTCCCTTGAGCAAATTTAAAGTGAAGCAGTTCACATGCATGGTGTGGCTCCAAGAGGAGAAAGCAACACCCTTCCCTGTGTTACTTGTCAGCCTTTCCATTAAGAGAGGACAAATGTGATTTCAAAGACCTGCAGGTCAAGGAAAATGATTCCCGATCTACCACTTCACTGCTGGATTACAAGAAAATAGTTGCCATCATGTTTGCTTTGCTAAGGACCAGGGTGAAACCATGTTTCTGCTGAAACAGTTTGGCAATTTCTGTTGTCCCAAGCAGTATTCAGTTTGTAGTTCACCCCTTGCTTTGTTCCTCCCGTAGCTCTCAGAGGCTCGTGTGATCAGCATGTCTCTCCTGGTGAAGCAAACCTGTTGTCTACTTCTGCTGCTGTGCAGTTTTGGGCAAATTATTTCATATTTTCATGTTCACTTTTGCCACTTTTCAATAGTTATGGTGTTAATGTCATCATAGAATAATAGAAATCTAAATAAAACATGTAAGACTAATAACTTGGTAGTGCCAGAGTCTCATTGTTAGGACATAAGTGGCTTAAACAGCACATGGTAAGCGAAAAGCACTCCAGCTTCCTAATGCTATGGCTTCAGCAGTTCCTTTGAATTTCAGTAATTCTCCTGCCTCTGGGGTCCCCCTTATCAGTACATGTGGTCAACACTTAAAAGTCGCCCCTCAGATATGATGGAGAATGAACAACTCCTATGGTACTTTTCCTCAAAATACATCAGTGTTAATCAAAGGTATACTGAGTTGCAAATAGATTTCAGGTATTTATAGGGTTATAGTTGGAAAGATTTAGCAAGAGAATGTTTATAATAGAGCTTTCTCACAGACTAACTATATGCAGGACAATATAATATTACAGAGCATATCAGAGAGGCCTTTACGTTAAGAATGTCATCTATTTTCATAATGGAAATATAAGAGTTTCTGCTGATGTTTTGGAGACTGAAATGTGTTTTCCTCCTCCCTGAGCTGATTATTTTTTCTCACTTTGGCATCTTATTTGTCGTTTCTTACACAATTTTATTGTGACATCTGGCTGCAAAATAAAAACATTGCCTACAGGAAGACTTAAAATTGTGTTCCCTACAGTGCATCAATCAGAGAATAAAATAGCCATCATCAGAAAAGTGTGTTTACAAAAGCTATTATTTGTAAATAGAAAGTTCTCTTCTGGCTTTACATCCGAATGAATGCATAGGGACAACGTTGCAGACAGTGTAAGCTGGCTTCAGGATGGCTCTCCCAATTTTTACAAGCTGGTGATCTGTTCAGAAGGCCTCCTTTCCTTTCTACCACTTGATCTGAGAGCATCTAAAAATAATCTCTATTGGGTGTGCGCGGGGTTGGTTTTTTTTGGTTGGTTGTTTTTTGTGTCTGTGTGTCAGGGTCACATTTCACTGTGTTCATCCCGCTGTTCCTTCTCATCCCAGGATCAGCTCCACTGACAATCTCATGGTCTTCTCAGTGATGTGACTGTCTGGATTTAGGCAACCATTTCTGAAAGTAGTAGTAATTTGGATTTCGGTATCCTCCTTTCAAAACTTAGAATAATACTACTAAAAGGTCGGTGGGAGAGTTAATGCTGGATTAGAAGCAGTTCCAAGATTGCTATCACAAAGTATTAATACATTGAATTCCTAAGCCTACTGTAGGCTTAGGAAAAGAATGAAAGCAACATGATTACCTTCTTACAAATTGATTACACCCATAAAAACAACGCAGAGGAAAATGCAGGCAGATCAAAGCACAATTTTGACAACAGACTTGCTAAGCAAGTTATTTTAGCAACTTGTTATGAGGCAACAGAAGGAAAAGCTTGCCTGGAGGCCCCATTGCATGAAGAAGACCTTTCAGAACTCTACAGATCAAGACGAATTTGTTTGAGAAGAGGTTGTTCAGAGACGCTAACCCTGATCTATTCACCTGATGGTGCTAGAAATGGATTGTATAGAGTACTGCCGTGCACTGAAATAGAACATGAACATACAGATGAAACAGCACCTGCCTCTGAATTTGCCATTATAGTCAATGAAAGGAAACAAATACTTCTCAAGTACGACGTATTTTCAATGGTCAGTTTAGGATGAAATGAGGTGTGCACAACATCTGTTTG
The DNA here is from genome assembly GCA_000699545.1 of Podiceps cristatus. Lineage (NCBI taxonomy): Eukaryota > Metazoa > Chordata > Aves > Podicipediformes > Podicipedidae > Podiceps > Podiceps cristatus. The sequence goes on along the minus strand of JMFS01017163.1, from coordinate 2,029 downwards.
CCGCCACTGACTCAGAAAAGAGGATAGGTGACTACTCCAGATGGAGATATCTCCATTATTGTTCTCTCAGTGGAAATGAATCTAGTCAGGATTTCAGGAATGGCTGACGCTGACCATTTTCAAGAAGAGGTGATTAGATGAGACAAAAACCTAAATCTGCAGTTTAACCACCATATTCTTCTGTTACAAATAAAGAGAGAAAGGGTCAGTCCAGCTCAGTTATTTCAGCAACAAGGTGTAGAAGTTGGATGCCTCAAAGTAAATGGGATGGAGTCACCTTGGATTCCTACACGCAAGGCTTGATTCAGCTGTTTAAGCATTGCTGTTGGGTACCAGCTGAGATGCCATAGGATGTAAGCATGGACATGCCAGGCATGACCTGAGACTAGAGGGGACCTGGTCACTTTCAGAGCAGCAACTGGAGACTTGGCAGGACGTTCTAATTGGGCTCAAGTGGCACTTGTTACCTCTGTTTAGACAACTCGGTTGATTCCCTAACTTTAAGTAGCAATGATGATGAACTCTACATGTCGCCTGAGTATGAGCTGAGTATTTATGAGTACTTATGAGCTGACTCATGTCAGCTGAGTCCTGTCATAGCCAGAGGACACTCCATCATTACAGTCCATGGAGTCCTAAAAATTACCTATCTCACCAAACAAAGGTGTTAGCCTCGCTGCTGCTCTTCTCCTACTGACGCTTCTGAGTGTAATGGGAATTTATATATTCAGCTCACATGGCATTCTCTGTGTTATGGTGTCTGCATCCTGCCCCTGCATCTCAGGGCAAATGTGATTTCTGGGACAGCAACTCGTGTGCTCTTTATAGCTTGGAGAGAACATTGGCAGCTGGGTAGGACTTAGAAAGATACAGTATAAGTCAACATGTATTTTTATGTCACTGAAAGATGTTCTTTTGCTTACCAAGAAACTTCATGGGCTTGTGACATTTATAGTGACTTTGAGGGCTCCACAGAGAAGCTGCAGCAGTGTGAGATCTGGGCAGAAGATCATTCCAAACTATTTTGTTTGTAAGGCATCTGTATCCCATCCCAGTTCATCTTGTCAAGGTTATATTTTTTTCTAAATCATATCACATAGTAATGTTCTTTATGACCACAGCTCAAATAAATCCATGTAATTCAATTTTCTGCTGGTAATTATCTGCTCATCTGATTCTGATTGTGTATATCAGGGTAATTGCACTAATGTCATCAAAGTTACACAAGCCTAATCAGAGTGTCTCTTGATCTGAGATAATCCACAGAAGATGTATTTCTTGACCTCTTTTACTCAGTTCACCCTTACACAAAATGGAGATGATGGATCAGCTCTATTGGGTTGAATAAGCAAACTGACCTAAAAAGTCCTTTCTTTCTTAACCTGTGATCTTGTTGAAGGTTTTAGTCAGGGACAATTTATGTATTCAGAGAGAAACATGACTGCAGGGCCCAAGCAACACTTTGTGCAGTAAGAGGAGCTGAAGACAAGAGGTAGGGATGGCAGAAGCAAAGAGGATAAATTATTCCAGTGGTATTTGACATTGGGTAACAATGCAGGTGTTTCCAGGAAGACCTGCATGGTTTCCCCTAAGGTCTCAAGTCTGTTGCTTGCATATATAGGTATGTCATGTCAGTTGAGATGCCTGAGGATGCCTTGCCCTGGACTCCAGCTAATGTTATAGAAGGTAAACATAGACAACTGCCAGCCCCATTTGGCTGTCTCTGATAAGCAGAGACTTGGACAACTATGCCTGCACAATTGAATCAAACCTTTAGTATCTAGAAAATCTAATACTTCTTGGAATCATAATTCACAGCTACTGGGAAAATTTTCTTACCAGATTGTCCTGGTTTCAGCCAGGACAGAGCTAGTTTTGTTTTCAGCAGCTACTGTGTTTTGAATTTAGTGTGTGAAGAATGGTGATAGTACACTGATGTTTTGGTTGCTGTTAAATGATCGGGACATTTTGCGGTTTCCCAGGTTTTGCCAATGTGTGGGTGCAAAAACCTGGGAGGGTACAGCCAGAA